>CM061921.1:60816734-60870323 GCA_031002005.1 Vandiemenella viatica
ATCATGATCAACCAAACTATGCGTATAATATCGGGCACCTCCATGTCACTCGTACGTTATTGTTTACCAACACAATTTTAGATGGTGTCAAGCCGGATGTTGACGTTAAAACATATCATTTCAACGACTTGGCTCTGCTTGATTCATTAGGTGTCACATGGTTTCTGATGGTTGGAAGCCTACAGTGATTGCCTCGATAGTGGGCTACAACCAATAGAAGCCATCAGACAGTAGATACAGATATCGGAATATCGTGTTTACAAAACACCGTCCTCCATGATTACGTTTCATCATTATTCTGGAAATTCTCCACTAAGCCTTAAGCTATTATTAACCATGCATTATACTCTGTCAGAAAGCGGTGTTGCAAATATATTTATAATAATAATGATAATAATTCCGTGTGGTCGTAATGACCTAGTGACAGGATTTCTATTGGCTGCGTTTTCCGCTCCTGTCATAGCCGTCTTAACCTAGCCCGACAATCCTGCCGTTTACAGGGGACCTACATCTTAACGTGGAATCCGAACCACGGAAGCGCTCTAGCGTACTTCACTTTACACAGAAAGCCATGCCAGAGGTGAAGGCCGGGTTAACTGCCCATGAAAATCCCCAAGACAAGGATTCGAACCGGGGACCTTTCGATCAGCAGTCAGACACCTTAACCACTTAGATACCAGACCGCTATAATACATGTATATATAAACATTTAGTAAATTAAAGGCTCAACCATCACGTTACAGTCGTGTTTGCCAAAGACATCATTGAAAACGGGTGTGACAGCAAAACAACTCGGCTAATCCGGTGTACAAAGTTCTTGTTGGCATTTTGATACCAACAAATTACTCAAGGGTTTTAAATTCTCTTCCAGTATCTGATTTTCCTTAAATAAAATACAGACGATTCATGGCAGATGTGAAGCTTCGCTGTTTGATCAGAGAATGTTATTGTCTACACTCTACAGGTTCAAATTGCGGTGTTGAATATCAAACCATGAACTTCTATCGAAAAACATGAACTTACGAAAAAGCAATATGATAAAAAATTTGGTAATGCGCGGTGGGCGAAATAAAACAAATATGAATCAAATACAACATATTTCTTTTTACACTTTTCCCATAAAAGTAGTACACTGGTTTCAAATGCCACTACATAGCCTACGAATTAAAATTGAAGATATATTACAAATTCATTGGTCGCCAAGATCTACCAAATGGATTAGAGAACTTTAAATTCAATTTCAACACTGCGCACCTTATTTTTTATATTATAGCATTCTGTAATATTTTGAAATCGTTATTATGATTGTATATTATCTATTTAATGAATCCATATCCATATGCTAAATAACGATGTAGTCATTTTCGGAAGATTTCTGATGTTTCTAGTTGGAAGTACGACATATTAATGAAGCCAGGAAACAAAGCCCAACGGTATAATTTTCTGATAGGCACTTTTGCGGTTATAAATTCTGCTTTTGAATTTATCTTCATAATGAGGTACAGAGCAAAGTAATAAATCATGGAGTTTAGTTAAACTGACGCTGAAAAGCACCAGTTACTGAAATCAGTGGCTCAGAAACATGAGACCAAAAGACTAACGATTTTATCAATGCCTTATAAAACTAAATATTTAAAATATGCTTGATACTTATAATTTACCTCAAACCCAGAGCGAAAGGATGAGGAGATTTTGGGAAGATAAGAACAACAAGAAGAATAAGAAGGACAATGCAAATTAATGGTTCCACGCGGTCGTTAGTGGGCTAAACGATAAAATAAAATAAATAATTAACCTCCTCACGGAAACAAAAACACTTTTCGGTACTGAAATAATATTTTTATTTTTTTAAAAATTGCTGTAAAATTAAAATATATTTTATTCTGAATACTTGCTCCACCTCAGTAACGAAAAAAATTATTGACTATCAGAAAGAAAGGCATAAAACACTTAAAATAACACAGGTAGAGAATAAAACCAAGATCGAGTAGTAGTGTTATTTGGAGGAGAAAATTATGTTTTTTCTACAAATCGTTGCTCCTTTATATCCTGCACCATAAGTCCTTTCCCAACACAGGTAGAGGTTCTCAATCCACATTCGAAGTTATAGAGTAACTAACTGTAAATTAGATTTTCGTTGACATTTCATACTTTAGCCACGGACTAAAGCACTGCAATTATCGACTGAAATTTTAGATAAGGAAAGATTGGCATTAAACACTTACTGTATTTGAATAACAATAAGACGTTATTAGGGAAGTGTGACAAATGCTCTACTTAAAGGCTCTGTGCTTCCGTAGCCAATACGTCATGAGATTTGTTTATTGTATCCTTCCAACGATTTAATAGACGTTCCATTCATCACTGATACTTATATCACCTGTCGCTTTTTTTTTATTATCAGCTCAAATGATAGCAAATTCTGAAAAGCCAAAATGTTTATACGAACATTCGAAATGAATTACATTTCCATCTACTAAATATATTCTCAAATTAAAAATTTCTGTTGTTTAGTACTGAGATTTCTACTTCTGCTAGCCGGTTATAACATTTTTATGTGCCATAAAAACAAAACTCATTAAGGCTTTCAAATTATGCTTAGATTGTACGCCTAGTATTGAAATGGGATAGCTAGAATCTCAAATTTTGTAGCTAAAACGGGGGGGGATTTAATCGTGATTTCCTGAACTTGTTTTTATGCTGTTAAAACTCACATAAACTGAAAAATAAAAACGCGGAATTGAGAAAATATATCTGCGTTTTGAATCATCTACAATATGCCGTATATTTTGTTATCAATATACTATTTTTTTAATTTCATTTTTCTCAGGTCACCTACCGTATGTTTAGGATAAACATGATTCTTCCGGCATCTAGTTAGGTGGGGTATACAGAACACTAGCATTTAAAAAAATTAATAACAAATTCTTAATGTTAATTAGAAGTTGATAAGTTTAGAATAGGTTTCTTATTTTTGCAAACTGATTGAAAGGTGTTATTTAAAGAGTGTGAGAATAAGGATTTAGTTGCAGACAATGCCGTCTATAAACTTAGGAACAGGGAACCACGACAAGCGGTCAGTAAACCCCATTTCCCGCATTCTTCGTCGCCAGTGAAAGACACAATCGCCAACTTGACAGCGACAAATCTGTAGACGGAGGGAGAAAGGACCCCTACCCCGAGAAGTCAGGCTGTTCCCCACTTCCATAAGGGTGCGAAGTTGGAGGAGAGAACTTGAATTCTAAAAGTCGTGTTTGTAACACCCGAACTCTGGATGTCGTCTTCTGTGACGGTTGGCTGGACGAAGTAGTACCGTTGCACGAACCATATGAAAAGGCATTAGTAGAGTCTATTCAATCTGCTTTCGCCTACTTGCTGTTCACGTCTAATTGTTGCTGCCACTGCTCGATATGGCTGTAGTTGAATCACCAACTGATTACTGAAGTTGGCTCTGAGAAAAATGAGACTATCTCTATCTTTCTGGTATGGTACAAAAGGGTAGTATGGAACATAAACATTACAGTGTAAAAGAATGTTCTGAAATTCTGAACTTCTCATTACGATGTAGGTAGTAAATTGTCACAAATGTCGTATTTTGAAGAATAGCTTATAAAATTCTCGTGGGTCCACATTTGGATTACTGTGGTGAAGTTTGGGATCCTTGTCGCAAGGGATTGATTGACGCGTTAGAGAAAGTACAGAGGAGAGCCTCTCGATCCGTGACTGCTTGCTACAGCCCTTACGAAAGCGTCATAGAATTGATACATAGATCGGGCTGGGAGTGTCTGGCAGACAGACTACTTCGGTTTTTTTCTGAATTTGTTGGCGAATATGCGAAATTCTTCTTTCATGCTATGCAATATTTCGTCCACCAATCTATGTATGTCGTAATGACAGGAGAGATAAGATTAAAGAAGTAAGATGCCGTAATGATGCTCATACGTATTTTTTCTTTCCTAGGGCTATTTAAGATTGGAATACTCAGAGTTAGTTTTGGTGCAAAGCACCCCGTTCCAATCACAATATTTGTGAATTGCAGAATATGGAAGTAGATGTAGAAATGTAATATTGCTACCATTACATTTGTCAGGATAAGTGTTTGTTTAATGCACAATGTTGGAGTCGGGCAGTGGATAGTTACAAACTGTTAAAAACGACGTATGATATTGTACATAAGTAATCAACTTCTGGCTGGGTCTGCTTTGTGCACAAGCTTATCCACTTTCTTCTTTCTTCCCGCCACCTTTGTCCAGTACATCCCTCTCTTCAATACACACGCCTCTCAGCCAACTATACCTTCGTCTTACTCTGGGTCGTTTACCTTGAATTTGCATTTCGTGAATTTTCGTTGGTATTCTCTCCTCCTCCAGTCTGGTAGCCTTCCCTATCATTTCCTGTTGGGGTTCCCCTTTTTTGGTGTCTCAAATTGTTTCGTTCCTTATCCTGTTCATTGTTCTAACGCCTGTTCTTCCAGTTTTGAATTTAATTTCACTTGCTTGCATCCTGCTAATATCTCGAGGTATCAGCTCCGTACGTTAGGATATGAACATAGTGTGTACGATAGATTACGCCCTTTCTCCTTTGTAGCACATCCATATCACGCTTCTGACGCTTCTTAAAAATGTCTTTGCCTGTCTCCCACTTTCACTTATTTCACCATAGTTCCTTCTACTTTCCTCTACAGTACTTCCCAGTAATTTGAAACTATTAGCCGTTTTCAACTGTTCACCTACCGTCACAATTCCCCTGGTTATCCTGTTCTTCTTTTTTGCTTGTTACCATATACTCAGTTTTGTTCACATTAAATTTCATACCGTATTCACCCAGATTGTCTGTCCATATATCAGCTCTTCGCCGTTCCCACAGATAAACAGGTCATCCCCATACACATTCACCTTCATATTTACCTCTCCCAGCTTCACTTCTCGATTACATCATTCATGATTATTATGAAAAATTGTGGTGAGAGGGCATTTCCTTGTTTTAGCCTATTTCTTTGCTGCAGCCAATCTGTTGTTTTTCTTCCTATTTTCACACAGCTCTCACTTCCCTGTTACAATTCCGTCACTCAACTGATGGTTTCTTTTGGGACTCCTCCGTTTACCATGGCCTTCCATACATAACTCATACTCTTTTCTCAATATCAAGTAATAATAACAGTACATCCTTTCCATACTCATAGTATTTTTCCTGCAGCTTTCTCACTGCAGATATCTGGGTTACCGTTGATCTCCCTCGTCCAAAGCAATACTGCTTTTTCCTTACTTCTTTTTAAACCCTATCGCATATTTTTTTTCTCGAAGGTCTTCTCATATACTTTGGCACAGCGTAAACAAGTGGCTTATGAAATTTAACCAAATTAATTGAGTTATGGATGGACGAATTGGTAGTAATTAAATCTAATTTAGTTTAATTTACTTATGATGAACTGAATGCGCTGGTGTCAGTTTCCCTTCACACCCATATTCTCATTTTTTGTACCTTTACCACAACGTGATGATGTAAGCCTCGAAGATTACGAAAAAACCTAAGCTTTTAAAATATGGAAACTTCGTCAAATTGTGTTCAACAATTTTTAAGTTATGCCACTCTATAAGTAAAAGAATTTGATGTTCAGTAGAGACTTTAGTTTCCTACTCATGTTCCAGGTGCTACAGCGTCAACGGAAATCTCACGTGAGGTTTTGGAAATTTTTGTTGGACTGTAGATCTAAAAAAAAAAAAAAGTCTACAAATGACGCGAGAGTCGGTTTTAGGGGAGTATTTCGTCGAAATGTGGGGGTGTATGCGGCTTTGGAAGGGTGAGAACTAAAAAAATAGAAGGTCTCAAAAAGTTGCGAGGGCGATATTTCTAGGGATTGGGGGGGGGGGGGGGGGTTCACGCACCAGATCTCACCAGAAGGGGGGGCGGAAATCCGGAAAAAACAACTCACGTAATTTATGGATGCCCCATATTAAGTCATGCCGCTACTCTGAAGGCACAGTCTATAGGTTCAAACTGTGAAAGATCTGTCAAAATCGGCTCAGTAGTTTGAAGATTACGCCAGATTAGATGTTAAAAACTAAGAACTGCATAACATATTTTCATTTCCTGCTCCAGGCCTTGGAACGACATAAAACATACAACTCATTTTAAGTCAGAATCGAAGATTTCAATCTTTGAAAACCTCCGACAAATTCGGCTTAGTAGTTTCCAAGTTACATCAGATAATATGTGAAAATGGGTGACCTTCAGAATAGACAGATGACGTGGCTTGATAAGACTTACCGCTTATCTGTAGTCAGAACCAATGATTTTAAACTCTGAAAACTCGACTGTGTAATTTTTTGGTTATGCTACATTACTAAATAACTGGCTGGGAGATAGTTCGACCTCCTAGGGACGCGTAATCTGCCTCTTACGTGACTACTGTAACTTAACTGTAGGTCCTCTTTTGATGTTTCTGCGGATAGTTTCAACTAGAGGCATCATTATTTTTGTTTGGATTTACTAGCCTATTACCGGAACATTTTGCGCAATTTCTAATTTCACATAATATTCACAGAAACAATCACCCTTTTCTATAAACGTGGCAAGGCTGATATATCAACCCATGTAAGCTTCCAGTCGCAAGAAAGACAGCTGAAGAAAATATTACAGGACACTTGAAACAATTTGTGCATTGGTTGGTAGTTTCTGGGGATCCGGTTGGAGAAGTGTTCTAGTGTAAAATACCTGCGTTTCTGGACCTTCTTCCGGGGCCGAAAATATCGTTTAGGGAAAAGATTAAGGGAAAGGTTTCATTAATGTTTGAGGTTACATAAGGGCAGAAACTGTGATCGACTACTTTTTAGAAATTGTAAGCCTCTAATGGAATTTTTAGCTTCAGCGAATGATGGATTTGATGTAGTTGTGCTCTGAAAGAACGTCGAAGTATATCTTCCCAACGCGGGCCGTACGGAAAATCTAGACACTGTGAACCTTAAACCGAAACAAGATAAGAGGAAGGCATTTATTTATGAGTTGAGTAATATCCATCTACATTTTCTGTCAGGAGAAGAAATGTGGTTCTATTGGCAGTAAGTAGAACGGTGGGCCTTATCCCGACAAACCTTCCCTCCTCGATACTGAAGCTTCATGGTTCAGTTCTGTCTTGGAAATTTTGTTTAAATTATAAATAATGCGTGATGAGTGAGTGAGTTGAAAGTGGACTATTTACTGTCAGTTGACACCAAAGCCTAGAAAGACCAATAATAATACCAAATCTTCAGGTTTTTTAAATAAACTTCAAGTACACCTGTTGGGACCTAATATCTTTGACATTTCGTTACAAAAACTATTACAGAACAAAGTACAACAAGAAATGGTTCTGAGCTATGGCTGCATGAGCAAAGAATCTTAATAAGTAACCGGGAAACATAGAAACACGTATCTGAAGGAGTTACTTGGTTAATAATAGACGCGTGGAGACCACTTAGAACTCCAAGTTTTCTGGTTTACCATCACATACGTATTCAATAATGGTGGTTAAACGTGCTCAACCACAATGGTTCTCGAACTGGCATTACCGCTGTGTTTTTTTTTTGTTTTTTTTTAACTGCTTTACGTCTCTCAACAGCGAGGTCTTTAGAGACGGGAAAGGATGGGGGGCAAGGATGGGGGGCAAGGATGGGGGGCAAGGATGGGGGCAAGGAATGGGAAGGAATTCGGCCATGGCCTTTTGAAGGAAGCATCCCGGCATTTGCCTGGAGTGATTTGGGAAACCATGGAAAACCCAAATCTGGATGCCCGGACGGGGATTCGAACCGCCGTCCTCCCGAATGCGAGGCGATTACCGCTGTATGGCCAATGGCAGAGATATGTCCTTATGGAGTTAGCTTATGGATAGACTTTATAAAAAGCGCTATAACTTCCTCTAGGTGATTTCAGAAACACGAAGTAAGGTCAGTTCTACGCTTTCCACCTGAAAAACGTAGAAGCACGTGCGAGTTCGAAATAAACTCAAACTATCATGTAGTTATCTAGGGTCCAATTCTGTTCCCCACACTTTACTGGCTCACTAAGGTTAAATAACACAACAATAATGTAGAGAAAATAAAACGTGAAAAATATAGCTGTAAGCTCCTAGAATGACGTCTTCCGTTTGTCATTCACAGAATATGCTGCATCATAGAGAGCTATCTCTACACAGAGGAAAATTGTGATCCCGGACAGAAAGATACATATAACGCATGATGACTGCAAGAACCAATGCTGATCGATTATACGAATCCTCCCTTTCGAATAACGCCACATCAGGAGAAACATAGCGATTTGGAACACGTATTTAAATGATCCTGGCACCTACTTTTCGAACATCAACGGTTAAATTGACGTCTTGTGTCTGTCTCAGGAAACTGAGACGGTGTATGGAAACAACTTGTCTCAAAGAGAGGATAGCATATTCCGTACAAAAAATACAAAGCAGTGTTTTGAGTAATATTTCTTTTATATGCGAACGCCAGAGTAATGGAATCTTGCAACACAGTGCGTTCGACACAATGGAGCAATTATTGTAATTGAAGGTCAGGCACAGTGTCCAAGCATACAGATACCTGGCAACCAGTTTAACCATTGTTCTGAGGCATCAGTTCGGGACGCCAACATAGTAACCATCGGCTGAGCTGCAAAGTCTCTATAGAAGTGCATTGTTGGTCTTCCAAGATGTTATCTTCTGTAAAAGAACGATCAAAAAACAAAATCAAGCCTTATGTTTATTAATTACCAGTTGAATGACCACTTCTTTTCTTAATTTTTATAAACGATCTCGGAGACAAAGTGAAAAGCCTTTTAAGATTGTTTGCTGATGATGCGGTTATTTAGAAATTTGGCAGATTGCTTAGAAATTCAGCGCGATCTGGATGTTATTTTGGCTTGGTGCGCTGAGTGGCAACTTACTCTAAATTGTAAAAGTGCAAGACAATGAGCGTAACTAACAAAAAGAATCCGATTGTTCAGAAATACGAGGTAAACAGTTCAGTTATTGATATGGTCGATTCTATGAAATATTTGGGAGTAACAGTACAAAGGAACATGAAATGGGACTTACACATTAATTCGTTAGTAGGTAAAGCAAATTCTAGGCTGCGATTCATAGGTCGAATCTTGAAAAATTGTAATGAACAAACAAAGGAGATAGCGTACAAATCTCTTGTGCGTCCACATTTGGATTATTGTTGTGCCATTTGGGATCCGTTTCGTAAGGGATTGATCGAAAGTATAGAGAAAGTACAGAGAAGAGCCGCTCGATTCGTGACCGCTTGCTACAGTCCTTATGAAAGCGTCACACAACTGATTAGGTTGGGAGTCTCTGGTAGATAGACGACACACGTTTCGTTTAAACTTATTGGAAAACACGGCGTACTCCCACTTTCACTTTTGAGTGTAGTGAAATACTGCTTCCACCAACCTATTTGAGTCGGAAGGACAGGAAAGATAAAATTAGAGAAATAAGGTGCCGGACTGATTCTTATATGAATTCTTTTTTCCCTCGTACCATTAGGGATTGGAATGCACAACAAAGAGATTAGCTTTGGTGCTGAGCACCCTCTGCCACCCACAATTTTGTGAATTGCAGAGTATATATGTAGATGTAGATGAATGATAACGCCAATGCAACTGTTTAATTTATTTATTGTTGCGTCGAACGCGTTTCACCTCTCATCGAGGCATCACCAGCGACGAATCTGTGTTACAGTTTTTATATACAGTTTTATAAACATTTTAATCTTATTATTACGTAATTATGAGCATGGGATATTTTTATAGCTAACAGTTACTTACTATTTACATTTGTTAGAATGGTATGCAGCTGCGCATCTCCGTTTCCTTATACAAAGCATGTTTTGCTCATTGAGGTGGCTAAATGGCTTAGTTGCCGAAAGCCATTAAAAAAAAAAAAAAAAAGAGCATGTTTTGCCTGTATCATATTTACACAATTATGCGTTCTCATCCTTCGTCTGTTGGGTCAGCTGGTTTGTTTATGTCTTGTCTCTGGTGCGCTTTCGCGTCCATCAGTTGTCTGTTGTGGCCAGATTCGTCGCTGATGATGCCTCGATGAGAAGTGAAACGCGTACGACGCAATAATAAATAAATTTAACAGTTGCATTGGAGTTATCATTCAACTGGTAATTAATTAAGAAACTGTGGAAACATGGCCTGCAACAACATTGCACAGTTTATTATTTACCCACTCAAATGCTGTTTAAAGTGTGTTGAAATCTTAAGGTAAGCATGGAAGTTATAGCAAATTCAATTTTGCTCTGTCAAACTGTGTCGTCTAGAACAGAAAGGAATGTAAAAACTTCAGGTTCAGAGTCGGTTAATGTAGTTCATTAAAAGTTTTGCATCATGACAGATGTCATCAACAATACTAGAAATAATATTTTGCCTAGTTCTCAGTTTGTGGATGTATAAGTATATAACGCCAATAGGTTCCTCTAGGAATATTCGCTGCACGTACCTCGGCATTACACCATTTCACTGTAGCCAAAATTGTTTCACATCTACAAGTTCCTTTCCTCCTCGGAAGCTGACTTTACTGTCTCATAAAAAATAACTTTTGTTGCACTTTCCGATGGCACAACCTTTGTCCAGTTATTTTGTTATTTCAAACAAATAATTATTCATTTAATTTTTATAACTGATGTATGACACGCACAAATAAAAAATTTCTGGATCTTATACCAGTTGTACATCTTCTACATTGTATCGAATGATGATTTTATTTTTGTCTTATCCAACACCTTGAAAGAAGAAACTTGGGTTCACCAAGTAATCCCATCACAAACATTGGTTGTTTCCTAATAGAAACGCTAATACTACGGCGGTTTGAATCCCCGTTCAGGCATCCAGATTTGGGTTTTCCATAGTTTCCCCAAATGACTCCAGGCGAAGCTTGTACCCACCCATCACCCATTCCCATCCCCCTTTAATGACCTCGACGTCGACGAGGCGCAAAACCATATGTAAAAAAAAAATCTCGAAACCACACTATTTTAAACTTTTAGGGGTTTTCAGTATTTATAACTAAGCCATTGTGTCATTAAATACTTATTTTTAAAATCAAACAATTTTTCTGCAATAGAATAAAATTTCTTTTAAGGTGATTTTCTTTCAATTGTAGGGTATTTTTATATTATTACTCGTTTTCCTCTGTGAGATGTTGGGTACTAATATGCTACCGCAGAAAGCTGTGTCAAAAAGTTATGGTAGACTTCCTACAAAATTTATTCTATAAGAAAACGTAATGTCAGGACAGATCCGTCATAATACTACACATTCGGCATTTATTAACTAAGGAGAGAGAGATACCTGATCGAGTGCAATCATATCGCTGTCCCGGAGAAATAACGGCAGAACTGCCAAACTTAAAATTTTGTGTCGAAGTATAAAATGGCCCTTTTATATTCATTGGAATATAAACAAAATTGTAATTCATTTTCTTGTGTCTAGAAGGGAGTGGATCATTGTTGAAAGTAAACTTGGTATAGCGTTTTGGAAGAACAATAGCACAAGTGTCAGTTGAGTTCAAGATTGTGTGCACTACAGGTTGTCTCCGGTAAAAAAAAACGACACAAGTGTACTTTTGTGTCAATAATTGTTTATTATACCAGAATATAAGTGACATAAGCGTAGTTTACGTCGTTATTGATGCGGTGGGGTGTAACAGTACTTTTCGTCGTTGTTCTCTTAAATTTAATATTCCATGGTGATGACGTAATTGTTCTTTCAGTCATTACAGAACACGATGAGCAACCGTACTCAGAAGATTATGCAACTTGCTCTTTCTTCTTGTGAACATAAATTGCGTTTTTCGTTTAATGAAAAATGGAGAATAAGGTCGTGACTAAAAGTTTCCTCATCAATGCAATGAGAATAACAGGAAGGAGAATGCGCACCGTGGTAGAGGCAAAAGTGTTTGGAAGTGGAATTATTCCAGAAGATAAGAGAGGAAAACATGATAGTGATAGAAAAGCTAGCTTCCCACGGCCCGCGAATTTGCCGGCCGGGCCGATCCAGCTAGGCGTGGGAAGGGTCTCGCCAATGCTGGCAGGGATGGAGTGCGTCTATCCGTCGCCCAGTCGGTAAAGATCAAACACCCGGGTAGCTGAAACCACACTAGGCAAGGTGGTTGGGAGGCGGCGAGGGCTAGCTTGTGGCGCGTGCTGATTCGTACAGTTCGGCTGATGTGGCGTGGCCTACGAAATCACACGCCATGGGAACCCACCCAGACAGACGAATTCTGTTCGTAAGCGTATTTATTCCATTCCGAGATTTAGAGCCACTATTTGAGACATAGTACCCCGGTGGTGGTGTTGGTATTGAAGATATGCCCAGAAATTATTCACGACAACGAAGAGAAGCTACCTACGATTGTTACGCACGTACCTTTAGTTCGAACTACAGTTACTAATTCTTTATCCCTTAAAAAGATCAGTGCGATATCTGTGAGTCTTAAACTAATGTGAGAACTACTGACAAAGAAAAACTACAAAATAGCTATCAAGGATTTTGCAAAGCTGAGAAGAATCGACATAAAGAGAAAACTGAAAAATCTAAAATTACGAATATTGGTATTTTCAAATTTCTTTCATAAAACTTAATATTATCTTTAGTATTATGCAAAACTCTTTGTACATAAACATCTTTGCTAACATTTGTAAATGCATAGCAAATTTCTAGCGTGCTATTCAGATGCTTATATTGGTGAAATATTTATAATTATTTATCAATACATCACATCATTCAAGAAAAATTCAGTTTGGAACATTCAACTTTTGAATGTAAGTAATAAAATAGAAATTGTTTTTATCAACCCAAAATTAAATTTGCTATCATTAAATTTTGTATCATTCAACAAATGCTACTTCTATTATTATAGGATGCACGCTTGCATTTTGCAAATGCATAATTTATTACATACATAAAAATAAATGAAAAACCATATGATGATGAACAATTTGTGTTCGAAACCGGTAATGGTTTATTAAATATAAAACATCAAACAAACTGTGACTGGTTGCTGTTTTTTTAATATCATTATATAGCCAAGATTGGTGTTCTATCTTGTTTTGCTTGTGGCTTTACGCCTTGTCGAGGTCATTAGAGGCGGGAAAGGACTCGGGGCAAGGACCGGGAAGGAATTCGGCAATGGCCTTTGATTGAACCATCCCGAAATTCGCCTGTAGTGATTTGGGGAAATCATGGAAACCCCAAATATGGATGCCCGGACGGGGATTCGAACCGACGTCCTGCACAATGTGAGGCCAGAGCGTTACCGTTCACCCACCACGCTCGCTATCTATCTTCGTGTTCCGTTAGCTGTAAGGGTATGAAAACCATCGGCTTAGTTTTTCAATCAGCTCAATATCTGCTCATCGCAATCTCAGCGGTAATGAGTGAGTATTATTTTAGCGAAAAACGGTGGATGGCGGCCTGAACGTCATCAATGAATTGGATAGTAACAGTGAAGTAAGCAAAATTATTCTCTGTCTTTTACTTTATGCTTTCTCGCAGTGTGTGTTTAATGTGTGGTCAAGTATACTCCTGTTAAATAAGGGGATAATTCCGTACTATGTCGTTACAGACGATCTAAAGGCGATAATTCCTTGATTCGTATAATCTGCATAAGAAGTTTGTTTTATGAAGATTATGTTAGGAGATTCAGATGTTTTTGTGAAGATTAAGTTGATAGATTGATTATGTCTTTAATATGGAGTATGTGTCACGTTTGATTGTATGTGGAATTGTTGAAGACTATCACTCGTAAAGTTTAATGGGGTTAAAGTACATGTTAGGACTATTCTCTTAGCATTTATAGAGAGGAGTTCAATTGAGAACTTTCCTAAAGACGTTTATTAAGAAGAACTTAATAACTGATGCTTAGATATTAAATGTGTGTAGAGTATTCACAATAAATAAGTAAAAATGACTTAAAGTTTTATTTTAACGCTTCCTTCATCTTTCTTCTTCTTAAGTAACCGGTTTTCATGGAGAATGTTTATACCTCCATGGCACTCATCTTTTCACCATGCTTACTTTTGGAAGTAGGTCAAGGCTCTAATGATATGCACTCCTCGATAGAGAAATGCGGTAACAGAATAACGCTATACGTCCGATCACCAGTAGATAGTTGTAAAGGAGGGAAGGTACACCGAGCGTGGTGGTGTAACGGTTAGCGTTCTCGCCTCGCATTCGGGAGGACGGCGGTTCGAATCCCCTTCCGGGCATCCAGATTTGGGTTTTCCATGGTTTCCCCAAATCACCGGGATGCTTCCTTCAAAAGGCCATGGCCGAATTCCTTCCCATTCCTTGCCCCCATCCTTGTCCCCCCCCCCATCCTTTCCCGTCTCTAAAGACCTCGATGTTAAAAAGAGACGTAAAGCAGTTACAAAAAAAAAAAAAAAAAAAAAAAGGGAAGGTACAGATAGCGTTCAGTAATTCACACAGTGTGGGGGAGTTCACAATAGGCGCCCAGTAATATACACAAAGGTTGGAAGAGTTTACACTATTTCGACGAAGGAATAACATTGTTATGTCTTCAAGCTTTTATCGATTAGGGGACTGTTACAGCTGTACGGATGGTGTTAAAAATTGAATATTAATGTTTCCTCTAGCTTTTTGGCTCAGGTAGAGCTCCAAATTTCATTCGCGGACCTTGTCACTGAGATATTAGTTTTATAGTCAGTACAGTGCACCGGCTGAGATAAGCAATTAAAAATGAGACAGACTGTGGTTATATAACGGACAAAAGAATCAACTAGTCAGGTCATTCCTGTGCACTGGCTAACTGCCAACACTTTGAAATGCAAAACAAAGAAGTATTATGCAGTAAACAGAACAGACAATTATTTTGAAATGATACATCATTTAGAGTATAATAACTATTTTCAGTGAAGTGATTACTTTTACCCTGACCTCTGTGCGAACACAGCGGGGCTGCGTGGTTACTATGGCAACCAATTACTCATTTACTCATGTGACCTGCTGCACCTCTGTGCAAACTAATTTCGTCCTCTCAGTTTCCAACAAGCTTCGTCTTAGGTGTGATGCTGGGTAGATTCTATAATATACAGGATGTTTCTGTGATAATGATACTACTTTCAGCGATGATGGAGAAAGAAAAATGTATCATCTTAAAGGAAACGTCTGAGAGCAGGGTATAATCCAAAATTGCTTTTGGGATACTTATGGAATAAGAGAACTTACGAATCGCTGTTTGTATATGTAATAATTTTAAATCTTATCTACTTTCAGAAGATACGAATAGATTAGCATCATTGCTGAAAATCGAGTTCCCCAGCTACGGTGAAGACACGGAAACGAAACATAGTTCAGTCGTAATCAGTGGAGTAACCGCGTTGTCACGGGAAGCGAGAATTCTTTCTAGGAGATTCCTTTAAGTCTTATAGGTATCTCGAACGTATGACTTTCCAAAAGAGTTCACAAGAAAGATCAAGTTGTATCATATCAGGTGAACGAGCTGTCCACGAAACAGAACTTCATCTTTCTATCTACTTTTCAACAAACATCTGACTGGGATGTTCACAAGCACCATGTGATAATTAAGCATGTCGAACCCAATTCTACTTATGAGCACAGACTGTAGTATCAGTACTTACGCGATTCAACACGACTGTATGTACGATACTATATATCATTTCATAATCATTGAATTTCTTAAGTTAGAAACTCACGTTATCTGCATTACATTTGTGGAGTTTCCTACACTTGCCCAACATGATATACGCCAACATGTTTGTCCGATTGCCTCCCCTAATGTTATATCGCTTGCAACCATATATTCTTTGTCTTTTTTTAAATAACGAGTTTTGGTAGAAATTGCAGCTACTACTGTAGGTGTTAACGTGAGTACGTGATTGTTTAGCCAAATAGCAAGTGAAACAACCAATTTTGTTTATTATTTATGTATACAAGAGTCACTAGTATTAAGTAGTTAAGTGCTAAACATTTTATCTTGGTACTCAGAATAAACTACTACTCAGTACTTAACTGCTAGAACACGTGTTTCAGGGGAAGTTTGCAGAAGTATTTCCCCACTGGATGCCACTCATCGGCGCCTGGGTCGACTTACTGTAACTCGGCTTTCTTTACAATCCATTTACCTGACAGCTTTCCGAATTTCCAAGGGGATTTGTTAGGATTCTATTTTAAATTTTCATTTTTAAACAATGATAAACTTTTGAAATTAATTTTCTTCGATCGTGAAACGGTCTTAATTTATCCGCCATAGTGTATGACAGCGGTCGGCAACCTTTTAGCAGGCAAGGGCCACATGGTGGCAAAACAAAGTAAAGGCGGGGCCGCACATACACAGTAAAAATGCGAAAATTCAGTTTTCAAATTTTATTAATACAAATGAGGATACAAATGAAGAAAAGTTACAAAATTGATCTTACATACTAAATTCAGTGTGACGTTTGAGGTTGCAAATGTCAACTTTCATGTTAGAAGTTGAAATACGTAATATATCTTTCAGATGCTCATCTGTGAGACGAGAAGAGTATTTATTTTTTTCGATCATTGACGACTGAAAAAGTTTGCTCACATAAATAAGTGCTTTCAAAAATTGAAATAAACTGCTGAGCAAACTTTTCAAATTCGACAAAATCAGACGGCAAGCTACCATAAAATTTGACCAAACCATTCATCTCGTAAAAGGCGTTTTTTAGACTCTCATTGGATTGAAGTTCAATCACATTCATTTGTAAATTACTGGGTACATCCTCAACATCGCATGAAAAAAGGTTAGCAAAAATCTTTAGTTTGTTCGAAACCTTCTCGAAATCACCAAATCTGTCACTGAATTGGCCTTGTAACTCCATAAAAATGTCTTTCATTTTCTCACTATCCCAATTAAAATCAATGCTAGCTTCCTAGACAGCCTTTAGATAAATCGGGAAGTGATCTAATTTTTTTCATCAATATGTTTTATGAAGAGCCGGTTTTTAGTTTGGAACGCCTTTACGTCTGTATGCATGTCAAATATTAGTTTGTTTTTCCCTTGAAGCTTGACATTCAGCGTATTTAATTCATGAGTTAAATCTGTCAAAAATCCAAGATCTATTAACCATTGAGGGTCTGTTAGCTCTGGAACAGATTTACCTTTCTGATTCATAAGTGTTGATTTCTTTTCTGAGATCGAAAAATCTTTTCAGTACCGCACCTCCACTTAACCATCCTACTTCTGCATAATAAAGGACATCTTGATGATCTGCTTCCATTTCGGGTAGAAATTCTCGGAATTAACGATGTGTCAACCCATTATTTCTGATATAGTTTACAATGGATATCACGATGTCCATTACTTTTCTCCATGAAACGACTTTGTAACATAACGATTCTCGGTGGTTAACGCAATGAAAAAATAACAGGATTTCACATCCTATCTCTGCCAATTTCGGCCCTCAAAAAACTCATGTTTCTACCTCCGTCAGTTGTTAGACTTACCAATTTTTCCGAAGCTAATTGCATTGACTTCATTGCCTTTTCTAAGTGATAAAACAAATCTTTCCCCATAGTCGTTCCCATCAAACTACGTAACTGTAAAAGTTCCTCACACACGTTGAAGTACTTATCAATTCCACAAACAAATATTAGAAGCTGGGCAGTATTTGACACATCATTACTTTCATCGGTAGCTAAGAAGAAGCATTCAAGTTGTTGTGCTTTTTCCCGAAGTTTTTCGCATATATTAGCGCCCAAATCTTCAGTGCGCCAGGTACAAGTTCTGGCAGATATGCCTATATTCTCAAATTTCTTTTTTGATCTGGGCATACCTCTTCAGCCAAAGCTAAGGCACATTGTTTTATGAATTCGCTGTCGGTAAACGGTCACCCAGACTTGGCAAGTATTTCCGCCACCCTTAAACTCGCACGTATATTTGACTCGTTACTTTGAATTTTCACCTTAAAAACACATTTTTGGTTTTTGAATAAAGATTTGAGTGAGTTGATTTTGTTTTTCCGGGAATCACCAACTAGGCACGCAAATTTTGCGTTATGCTCAGTATCATAGTGACGTTTGACGTTATATTCTTTTTGTGAGCAAGGATTTTTTGGCATATTAAACATAGCGGCTTTCCATTGCAATTAATAAAAAAAAAGTATAAATCTGTCCATGCATCGTTAAACACTCTATTTTCTTCAATTAACTTCCTCTTTTTTGTAGCCATCAAACCAACAGTGCCAAATACACGCTGTAAGAATAAACACCGTGTTGAAAACATGTCATTTGATTTCGCTACGTAATTGTATGAACTATCAATATCTCACATTTACCGAACCGTAAACAAAATAGTAGGTACTCGTAGGTTACAGAATAATAACTAAATCGTAGGTACAGAGCGGCGGCGTGCACACATGAAATAACTTTTTTCACTCAACGACACAGCCAGCGCGGACGGACGGCGGGCGAGCGAGAGAAGATTGTTGTTAACGCTGACCTACTGTTTCAATCATAGGAATAGGAGAGAGTGGGAGAATCGTTCCGGCTCGCACTTGTCCTGCTCTGTTCATGTAGTTCATTCGCTGCACTGTTAGATCGCGTTCACTCTTTACTGCGTTTATATGTTATTATTTTATAATATGGGCTTTCGATATGATTTTTATAAGAGGGACACGGGCCGCAAATAGAGAGGTCACGGGCCGCAAATAGAGAGGTCACGGGCCGCATACGGCCCGCGGGCCGCACGTTGCCGACCCCTGGTGTATGATATTATTTTCCCTCAAGTCACGCAATAGACGAGCGAGGTCCACTTGGTGTTTCCTCATGGCTTTCTTTATTTTTTCTTGCTTATGGCTTTACGCCTCATCGACTTCGATGTTATTTCGGAATGGTGCCGTAAATGGCAGCTTACACTTAACTGTAAAAAGTGCAAGGCAATGCACATAAGTAATAAAAAGACCCCGCCTGCTCAGGAGTACAAAGTTAACAATTCAGCTGTTGACACTGTGGATTCCCTGAAGTATCTAGGCGTAACAGTACAAAGCAACATGAAATGGGACTTGCACATAACTTCCGATGTAGGCAAAGCTAATTCCAAACTACGATTCATAGGACGTATTTTGAGAAGTTGTAATGCTCATACAAAGGAAATAGCCTACAAAACACTAGTGCGTCCGCATTTGGAATACTGTTGTGGAATTTGGGATCCGTATCGTAAGGAATTGATTGACACATTAGAGAAAGTACAGAGAAGAGCCGCTCGATTCGTGACTGCTAGTTACAGTCCTTACGTAAGTGTCACAGAGCTGATTCGTGGGTTGGGCTGGGATTGTTTGGCGGACAGACGACGTCGTTTTAGTTTGAATTTGCTGGAGAATGAATTCACGGTGTTCTTATTTCAATTTCAGGAATGTACTTCTTCCGCCAACCCATTTAGGTCGCAATGACAGGAGGGATAAGATTAGAGAAATAAGATGCCGTACCTGATTCATTTATATATTCCTTCTTTCCTCGATCTGTTACGGGATTGGAATGCGCAGAATTAGGATTGGTGCTTAGCACCCTCTGCCACCCACAGTATTTGTGATTTGCAGATTATAGATGTAGATGTAGATGTGAATGTAGATTAGAGGCGGGGAAGGACCGTTGGCAAGGACCGGGAAGGAATTAGGCCAAGGACTTTTGAAGGAACCATCTCGGCATTCGCCTGGAGAGATTTGAGGAAATCATGGGAGACCGAATTCTGGATGGACGGGCGGGGATTCGAACCCGCGTCCTTCCGCCAGAACGTTACTGCTCGCCCACTACTACGGTGATGGCTTTCTTCACTTGAAAACTTAAATTCCTCCTAACTCCAAAGTTTGGTTAAATCCTCCCGAATAAGGCATACTAAGCCATTGTGTCAGAGGTAGGACGGCCAGTTCCTTTCCTCTGGGACCTACAGCTTAACGTGGAATCCGAACCACGGAACAGCCTAGCGCAGCTCATACGATCAAACACAACTCTTAATCATTCCTGCGCCCTCCTGGATTTGAACCCGCGACCGTAGTAGTGAACTTTTGAAAGGAAGCGCCATAATTACTGAGCTCCCAGACTACTCATCAGTTGCTAACGAACGATTTATTTAGTCAATCGGTAAAGAGGACATCTCTCTGAATTTCATAAACGGTTTGCTTCAATTCTACCTGCGTTCGGCTGGTTCTGTTTCCACATTTTTTTTATTTTTTACTATGAGATTTCTACTTTCAAGGTATCTCTAAGTTTAATTTTATTGCTCTGAAGATGGCCTTTAAACATTCACCGTTGTACATTTCATACGAAACAATATTATTTCGGATCTAGTTAAACGAAAAACGGTCGGGATATGTTCTCAAATCCATTTACTATGCACTTTTCATCCTTTTGTTATCTGACCAATTGCGTCCCTTCTCCTCATTGTTTGAGGGGTGGGAGAGAAGTTAGCCAATACTCTTTTTCCTTTCAACCATTCCGCGTCGTACACTGTTCGCCCCGTTGTCCTCAGTTGCGTAATTTTTGAGTAGTACTAGTTTGAAAGTGGACACCTTTAATTTCGGTTGTAATTGTAGTATACCAGCCAGTACCGACCACGTTATACGTATTCATGAAAAACTGCTCTATGTTATAACTTGAAAATGAGGAGCTTTCGGACCGGAGTTCTATATCTGAAATTAATACATTTCCCTACCTCCATCATCCCTGAAAGTTCTTATCATATGAGGGGTGATAAGAAACTAGTTTCCAAGAATTCCTAGAATGTCGTCCGTTATTGAGAAATTAGTGTAGTGTGTGGTAATTCTAAGATATGCGTCTGGCATCTATGCATAGTTTCAGCCACGTACAGCGCTAGTTGTAGGTAAACACAAATGGCGACTCGTTTGGAAAACTGGTCTCGCGAAGAAATCCGCTTAGTTATTCGATTTCTGTAAGCGAAACATGTAACCGCGGCTGAAATTCACTGGCAGCTGGTAGAGGTTTACGGAGTGACTGTAATGTCTCTCGTGAGAATGTCGCGAAATTGTGTCAAAAGTTTGCGGCCGGTAGAGAAAACGTCACCGACGAGGATCGCTGGTGAAGCGGTTTCGCTGGAACATCGTCGACCACCCCTCCTTACAGCCTAGACTTTACTCAAGCGACTTTCAACTTTTTCCTTACTTGAAGGATCACCTAGGAGGCCAACGATTCGTTTCTAACGATTAGGTGAAACACTTCACGATAGACAGAACACGCAAGGACAGGATTTTTACCAGGAGCGAATATCAGACTCATCCCAACGAGCGACAAGTGCCAAAATCGATATGGAGACTATGTCGCAAAATAATCTAATGTCTGTACTATCGGTTGGCTGTAATGGTTTTATGATATAAAAAAAAGGTACACGTTTCATTACATGCTTTGTAACCTCAGTTTCTGATCACTCTGGTAATTACGGAAACATCTGTATTAACAAAAAGAAAATTACAATTCTCTCGAATGCACCAATCGAAATAGCCTCGCGTTGTAGTTGGTTTTCATCAATATTTTATTACAGCTGGACCATAATTTGTCATCCAACCGAGCGTGGTGGGTGAGCGGTAACACTCAACCTCGCATTTGGGAGGACGCGGGTTCGAATCCCCGTCCGGACATACAGATTTGGGTTTTCCATGTTTTCCCCTAACTACTTCAGGTGGATGCCGGGATGCTTCCTTCAAAAGGCCATGGCCGAATTCCTTCCCGTTCCTTGTTCCCAATCCCATCCCACCTCTAATAACCTCGACGTTGACGAGGCGTAAAGCCATAAGAAAAAAAGATTGTCATCCACAATTAAATAAATTGGAAATTATGACGCCCAAACTGGTGAAAAGCCGTGCTGTTTGGCCCATTCGGTACAGAAATTGTTCCTGACATTCTGGAGACCGCCGGTTCGAAATCCAAGTCCTACAATCCAAATTTCGTTTCTGCATGGTATCCCGAAAACACTCCAGGTGAATTCCGGGATGGTTCCTTCAAAAGACCATAATCGAATTCGTTCCTGTCTCTCTGTTACTTGCTCCCAGTCCTCTACGCTCTAATTTCCTCGACGTCGACGAGGCATGAAGCCGTAAGGAAAAGAAAATTAGTATTATTATTAGACTACGTGGCGATTCACTGAAAGTGGTTGGCGTAGGGTGCATTGCACCTATCCGAACATGTAATCGTTCGGAAGGGATATACCGAATATGGCAGGAGGCGCCAATGGTCTATTCTGAGGAACCATCCCGGCATACGCCTGGAGTGATCTGGGAGAACCATGGAAATCCCAGATCAGAATTGCCGGAGTGTTTTATCGAGGACTACTACTGTCGGATTCTAAGTTTCCTCACTCGGTAAATCCTTCCTATTCGAACCCTAATCACTTGTGGAAAAAATGTTTATAGAAATAAATTGGTTCTGGCCCTGGTTTCTCTTCTCTTATTTTCTCAATCATTCCTAGATATGAATGTTGCTGGTAGTAATATTTGTTTGCTGTCATTCCGAAATAAGTCAGTCGTGAATTTTTCAATTAGCTTATGTCGAGAACAATGCCTTCGGTGTTCCAGGTATTACCAATCTAACTCCTTCAACATAGCACTTACGTTTTCCCTCCAGCTATATATATACCTGTCACGAAACGGGTGGCTCTTCTTTAGACCTTCTCCAAAGCTTCCATTAACCCCTTTTGATAGGAATCACATACAGAACAATAATATTCTAAATGAGGACGCACTAGTACTTTGTATGCCATCGATTTTACTTCCGTTGTGCACTGCTTAAAATTACGACCTAGAAATCTGAGCATATGATTTGCTTTCCCAGGTATCATCTCTATATGTTAATTCCACAGTCAATTATTACGAATTATTACACCTAGGTATCTACCGTTCTAAGGACAGTGCCATTAACTGTATATTCAGAGCTAGATGGTGTGACCGTTTTACTTATGCCCATGACTAGGCATTTTTTAGCGTTTAACTGCAACTGCAAGTTTTTACATCACGCGAATATTTTCATAGTGGCGTCTTGCAACAAAGCGCAGTTGTCCTTAATTTTTATTTGACGATAAATAATAGAATCATCAGCAAATAGTCTACTTTCCCCCTTATTAGAAGGAACGACTACGGAATGGTTTGCTGGGATAAAAATCCCTATCAAGACCAACTTTTTCAACCGCCAACCCCCTTCCCTGAACCATCAACCACAGTGAGCCTACTGTGATACGAGTACTATTCGGGGAGGGGGTTCTCATCGGAAGATTAAACGGCGGAGTGTAATTATAACCACACCAACTCCTTTCTGGTGCCTAAGTAATAAAAAAGAATAAAGAGATCTCATCCTACAGGTAATCTACCTTATATGTCCCATTTAAGTCCCATTTAATTTTTTTCTTCTCTACTAAGTTTTCGAAGCCTTATGCGTGTCTGCATCATTGTTTGTGAAATAATGCAGGTTTGTAAGGTAAAATGCGTGTGACTTGTTTTTATTCTTAAGTGCACACAAACCCACAATTGTAGTTCATATCAGTGGTAAAATAACCAAAGAGGCTTCTTGCGATTATTCAGATTGTGAGATAAATACGATCAAAATCTTATTTATACCCATACCGTCTCTCATTTAGGAGTTGTAAGCAGCTAACAACGCATGTAACGACTTTTTCTTATCCATTTTAATGGCTTGAATAATGTTTGCTTCGCGTGTCGGAGAATACAGTTGCGTCATTAAGTACTTCAGTCCCGACAAAAGTCTTTACGAGCAACGAAATACCACGGTCCATATTCCAGTTCCTTGTTTAACCATAAAATCTTTGCTGTCTGAGAACACTGTGGCTATTGTGTTGCTTCTTGCCGACCAGAGCGGTAAGCATCATGGAGAAGGCACCCATAAACCAGAGTAGCCATCAAGAGCCAGTTTTACACTTTAATAACTCGATTTACGTTTGTGGTTTTGTCTGTACCCACTGGACCACCCAAGAGCTCGTCGCAAACTTTAAAAGTGTTCTCAGTAGCCAAAGACTTTTGCACGAGCTGCAGATGCAAATGCAGTAACCGTTCAAAAATTTAATTAGTACATTTCCTCAATAATACTTATTTCCAGTAAGTATTTATACTGTAAAACTATAATTATAGCAAACCAATATTGAACCAAAATCGATAAATGAGGTATCATTTGAAAGATAAGTTCTCCGCTTTGGTAACATCATTAATTAAGAAAGGAATTTTCCGAAATTCAACCCGTAAATGAAAAAATTATGAACAGTCAGTCAAGGTCACAGGTATGCGAAGTTCAGAGTTAAGCTGCTAGGGTCCGCTAGCGTCGATAAGAAGCTATGGCATTACAACTAGATAGCACCACCGCATATCATAGAGATACTGATTAACTGTGTGTGTTATCTAGAGCAGTGGTTTCCAGTTATTTTTTTCCCGAGTACCACTGCAAGAAGGAGCTCAACCGCGCGTACCCTTTACAGCTGAAATGATAAATAAATGAATTGGTTCATCCCAGTAGAGTGCTTCTCACAACCACAGGATTACAATAATATAATTGACACAAACACAGTTTATCTTAAAATATATTTGGGTGATAGTAATGTTTCTTTTAACTGATAAAAGTGGATTTTTTTCAATTATTTTAGTGATCACCTTAGCCAAGAGACTATCGCGCGTACCCCCTGAAGAAACCTCACGTACCCCTGGGGGTACGCTTACCACTGATTGGGAACCACTGATCTAGAGTAAGGAGCTTTGCGGATATTTTTGTTTCTTTTAGGCATTGTTTCGTAATACGTTGTAAGTGTTTTGCTGCGCAGCTGTTCAGTTGACAAATAAATATTTGTAATCGTAGGCTTCCGCGGCCAGAGTCAGTTGATTCTTGGCTGTCCGGGTGGCGCCGCGACATGTTCATTGTAGCCGACGTTTCGACCCTCATTCTGGTAAATAATTGCTAACCCGGTCTTCTTTCATCCTACATTTTTTTTTTTTTTTGTTAATGGCTTCCGGCATTTTAGGCCACACAGCCAGCATGATGAATTTTTCAAGATAATTAAACAGACCACAGGATGGACATGACATTCACAGACACAACAGTTAAACACCCATGCCCACGTCCGGACTCGAACCGGGGACCTTCGGCACGCGGAGCTAACACTCCAGCCCCTACGCTACCGAGGCCGGCTTTCATCCTACTTGCTATCATCGTTTATCATTCGCGAAATTTTCACACGGGCCACGTAGTACTAGTGAAAACATCAACCTATGTGTATATTAATACCGTTAAGCTATTTTTACAATTTAAGGAGTTTCAATACAAGATGGATACTCAAACATTTATTGCAGACGAAAATGAAATCCTTGCACAATATTTTTCAAGATGCTGACAGTCATTATGAAATAATTACTGAAGCCGATAGTATAAAGTCAAACATAATCTCTTCCACATTCTCCAACCTTTGCGGACAGTTGTATAAATTTTATTTGCTGTTAATTTGTTGCACTTAAAGCTGATGTGTTTTATATTCTTTTTTCGTTTTATTTCATTCCATTTTCTTCTTGGACATCCAACCTTTTTGCTATCTTTTTGTTTGTAAGATGACATTCATTTTGTAAGCCGTTCATTTTTAATTATTTCCAGGTGGCCTCTCCACTGCTGTCGCACTTGGATTTTATCATTTATGAAATAAGTTTTCAGGTAATTTTTTGTTTAATCGTTTATTATTTTTCTTATTTTAGTGCAACCTTTAACATTGCCCAGAAACTTTATTTCGGCTGCTTGTGTTGTTGATTTATCTCTGCGAGACGGAACCTAGTTATCACAGTCATACAATAGTAGAAGTGTTGCTAAGATCTTTTAAAATTTTAGTAAAGTGTATTTACTAGTTTTATCAGCGTTCTATATATTATGCCACATACGCATTGAAATCCGCGTATTTTTTTTTTTTTTTTTTTTTTTTTTGTTGGAATAACCCTTTCATAGGGTACGATAAATCAACTATGTTTATGCTATTTGTCTTCTTTTTTCATTGTGCCCACATTTCTTTCACCTACTGTTTATCTTCCTGTATCCGCTTTCTTCCACTAGTTGATTTTTTCTTCTTTCCTGAACACCTGGTTTTAGATTTCTCTCTGAAACATGTTCTGTCATTTAGCGACTCTCTGTTGATTCCAATATTTTACACAACTTTTTCTATTTCCTGGAAACATGTGTGTTTGCATTTATAGCTGGTTATCAAGTCAAATATCAGTTCGTTTAATCTTTTGTTATTCATTATGTGTATGTGTATTGGTGTAAGAATTAAAAGTAATGAATGGAAGGGAAAAGTTTACCATGACCACAAGTTGGCACTCGATTTCAGACACGATTTTCTTTCTTAGGCAAGGGGATCAGGGATTGGAATAAGTTACCAAGAGAAGTGATGAATAATTTACCAAAAACGTCGAAACAATTTAAAATTGAAATTTGAAGAGGGCAAAGGTAGGTTGGTACAGGAAAGGCGGAAAAATGGGTGTTTAGGGAAATTGCCACCGGGGCGTGCGCTACATCGCAGTTAAAAATTAAATTAAAAAAAAATGTGTGCGTAGAACTGTAGTCTTTTTCTTCTTCATTACATCTGTTAGTTTTCCAGTTTCAAAATATATATATATATATATTTGTTTGAGTTTAATTTGTGTTATGATTCACTATTGATTTTAGGCCGTTACTATTTTTCTCAAAATTCTTATTTCGATTTTCTCCGCTGATTTTGTTATATAAGTTAAATTCTTGATCATAACTTAAATCGTAAACCAGATAGTTGAAGCGTGATGCCTGTTCTATAGGCTGATCCTCAGTGATTAGGCCTAGAGGTTGCAGCCCCACCACCCAAGATTGGAATTAGGGGAAGCAAGGGTAAATGATCAGATTTTTTTTTGCCGGTACTTAGTATTCGTCCTTTTGGATCATTTAGAGAGCTAGAAGTGTTTCCAGTGTTTCTAACATTGATCAGGAGTTATTCCATGAGTTTATTGTATATTCCCGTGAGGAAAACACAGGAAAGTCATAACCCTTGATTCAATCCAGTCATACCAGCGTACAGCCACTACACTTAAGGACGGGTGAATGTAATGTAGGTGTTTCTGCGTAGAACATTATGCTTTTCCCGTGAACTCCACTATGTTAATATTATCTTCATAATAAGTTACAGGTTGTACGATAATTGTGACTAATAGAAATTCATCTCGGATAAACGGAAGCTAAAGCTGGTGTAAAAACAAAATTCGATTTCGGGATTGCTGAAACAGAGTTGACTGTTTTCAGTCTGAATTCAGTTTGTCTGTAGAAATGAATAGTAAAAATTATTTGAACGAGGTAACTCCAACAGTATGGATGAAAGAATCGCATGTGCTTCGTGTTCAGGAGTGTCGGTCTAGTGTCACGAGATGATTAAATTTTTATGCGTTTATATTTAACGAGCCTTTATTTTCGTCCTCTTAAAAATTATGAAATATTTGCTTCATGTTTGGCAATATCGTTTTCCTAGAGGAAATACGTAACAGTGATAAGTTTTATGACAATTTGACATATTTGATGGCTGTTTCTATTTTTTTCTGAAAACGTTTGTTTAGACAGGACTCATTTGAGTTTTCGTGGATACCATCTTATTATCAACAAGTTTTCGACATAAATGAAATTTAAGATATATACATCAATTTAAAGCACATGGTTAATACCATTATTTTGGAGATTTCATGTGGTAAGCCAACTGATTTCACTGACAGCTATGTTTGACAACGATACCTGTGTTTTGGTGTATGTCATCTATGATATTTTATGTCATCTATGATTCTCATTCAGCTGACAGACTCTGTGTCGGTTTAGTTTTTACGACAGTTTTTACAACTGTGACAGAATAATACTTGCACACAGCTTGCATAATGGAATTTACTAAAAAGTAAATTTGCTACTTGTCTGATTAATAGCACAGTAACTACAGAGGATAAGTAATAAAACCCACTAATCGGACAAATTACTAAATATACCAACAAACTCCATTCCAATTAAGTCGAAAAACGATTCTTATTTTTTTTCCATCTGTGTTTCGACTTATCCTCAATTGTGCTTCATACCTTTGTGTGGTATTCGATATCTGATGGTTTCCGCAGTTAAAAATTAATTATTATATTGTTGAGTCGGATGTTAATTTTGGCAGAATTCAGTTTGTGTAAGGAGTTGTCCCAGAAAATTGTTTCTAAGTCCTAAGATGGCTGAAAGTATAAACGATTTCTCTTTCTGAAGAAATCTGTTTTTCCAAGTATTGTTACATTTGTTAAATCGTTCTTACTTCTCTTTTTTAATTACATTTGATACTATTTTTATATTAATAAGATGTTATGTTTGCAATTTCGTGACGTCCATCTTCTTGTAGTTTATATTTAATTCAATTCATTATACCACTATTTTATTCATACAGTATTTTAGCAGAGTGACGTCATCAGAAAATTGCAGCATACTGATTATACGCTTACGCCATATTCAAATTTTTCTTCCATGATCGTTTCCTCTGAGTACTAGTTCAATATTACTGCGGATAGATTACAACTAAGCTTCACACTCTATATAAATGTTGTTTGGCTCACATAATTCTCTCCTTTTATTTTAGATACCCATTCACCGGGGAAGCTTCCATTCTTTCATTACCTTGCTCTTATATGGACTCTAAGTAATTATTCTATCTTGATATTTTATAGCATGATCTTACACTAAGAAACAAGAACTTTCATAAACATCTGACCCTTTATGAAGCAGATTATTAGCAATCAGTCGAAAATTAAAACATTTAAACTATTATGAAACATAATACAAAGAATAATTTAGTATGTATGGTACATGGCTGTTGTTGTCTTCATGTAAACGTATCTCAGTTCCGGCCAAGACTCATATGCTGTTATTTCGCCCATTTTTTTTATGATGATAGATAAGCCTCTTGACAGGAAAGTATGTGGCGCTGCCTATTTCCACAGACCTAGTTTTGAGGACTCAAAGATTACACGCATGAGCTTTGTGTATAGTTTCTTTGAAATCTGTTCATTATTACTGGAGTTACTTCGTTCATAAAAATTCAGTCAGACATTTTATCTCAAGTAGTTAAAACCGTTACAGATGACTTGAAAACATGGAGAGCATTAAAGAAGAAATTTTTCAAGAATACACTACATTCTATGTTATGTCATATACTGAAAGTATACTACCAGGCAATCCACATGAAGGGGTTGATAAGTTCTAAAAATTGGCACATTATGCGAATCCATATTGCACGAAACAAAAAGGAGTTAGATTCCAAAAATTATAAACACCTATTATTTTTTGTATAATCAAGATATGTGTCATTATAAAATCAATTTTCATTAAAATTATTATTAATGAATGTGTGTACTACTTATGAAGAGTAATTTATTTTTTACTTGATACCTTCTGAAGTTTCTTTATCATTATCTTGATTTTTATTGTTTAATTTCTGAATAAAATGATGTTGTTTTTACTCTAGTCAGATAAAATCTATTTTGAAAGCTATTTCTCTGTTTCTTCCAGACAGACATCAGGATTACAAAAAAATCATTACACAATTAATTCTCAAAATTTGTTTAAAATTTTTTGAATGATAATCAAATGAAAATTTTAAATCTGTGCATGATATACCAAAAACGCGGAGTTCGAAATTGTTCCTAATAACTTACCAACAAAATCGATTTGAAATTCTAATAAGTTTTAAATTCCCGCACGCAAATCTGATACGACACATACGCTCCTGAGAAAAATTCCAAGGTAAAACCTATTAAGTATTGACTTCAACCACGTTCGGCGTACTATGATGATTTCCCTAAAGGTCTGGGATGCCGTATTTTTAGGTTTTACCCTGCTCCTAGACAGTTTATTAGAATTGTCGTTTTATACATGGGTTACCTGTATTTTCTCCGAATCATTCGTTTACACTACGTGATGTCACTACAGAATATATTATTTCATCATCCGGTCGCTATTCTGTAGAAGTCACTACTGGTTACTATGGAGTCTTATTGGCGATTAAGCACTCCTCGGTTTGAATCACGGAGCAGCTCCTTGTTCTGACATGCACAGAGGGCTTTGAATGTTAAAGTACCTGGTGAACACTTTGCGCTTCTGAAATTAAAAATAAGTTATTTTTCTCCGAGCGTATTACCAGAATGGGTGAATCGAAGACAGGAACAGAACGCTATGCCACCAGCTCGTTAACGCCCCACGAAGTTGGTTTAGCTACTCCAGTAATCCTCCTGGCGACAGGTGAGAGAGTCTACAACTTGCCTAATTTATAGTTCCCCGGCGTCTAACTTCGACTAAGACTATAATTAATGTCACCTGACTGATACAAGAGACTGACTCACAAGGTCAGTATAATTAAAGAACTAGTATTTAATATGTTATTCATCCGCTAGATTCCATAGGTACTGTAAAATCTTTACAAGTAAAACAAATGTTGTGGCATTTAGTTAGATGCATAATATAAGGTCAGGAATAACTTTTGAAATATTTTACTTGATTTCTTCTTTTCTATTTTGCTTATAGCTTCACGTCTCTTCGACATCAAGGTCATTATTGGTGGTAGGGGACTGGATAAAAAAGAAAGACCTTTTGAAGGAACCACCCAGAGATTCGACTGGAATGATTTTGAGAAAATATTGAAAATCGGGATGTTCAGAAGAGAATTTTTAACCGCATCCTCCCTCATCCTCACCATGCTAAATGGTTTCGCTTAGGACAAATATCAGAAGTTAAGTAACTTGGGTTCAATGTTACGCACCATCACAACAGAGATATTAAATACTTGTTAAATATTTTTCCAAAGATTTGCGGAACCACTGAAATGAGGCTAGTTGAAATTTGCTGGAAAGAAACAAAAAAAAACTTTCATAAAACAATGGCCGTCCCAACATTATAATATGGAAGTGTAACAGGAATCCTTAGCAAGAAAGATAGAAGCCAAACACATGTCATGGAAACTGAGTTCCTAATCATTTATTTATGGTATAATAATACAATCCACATCTTCAATGTGGAAATACTCCAAAAATTAGAGATTTTTATTCTAAACTACGAAACAAAAGAATAAAAAATAATAAATACCACGAACATGTATAAAAAATGAGTGACAAAGGTGTACCATAGGTGGCTACAAAGTTAAAATCTAGATGTAGAAGGGGCACAGGAAGAGCAAACGAGATATGGCAACAAGTCACTCGGCCTAGTACATGAAGAAGAAGAAAATATTTAACAAAACAAGAGAAAAAGGTATGGCAAAAATAATTATAATAAAACCTAGTCACCTAGAGACAACATAACTGAAGAGCTAGATATTAAATTTAATCTAAACATAATTATTAGTAATCAAAAAATTCCTTTCGCAGAAACAGACGCTGACAAAGAATGTGACAAACAAACTTAGGTTATTATTATTTTTTTTTTTTTTGCTGTCATCAGTCTTTAGACTGGTTTGATGCAATCCTCCATCCCTTCCTATCCTGTGCTTACCTCTTCATTTCTACATACCCCTTACAACCCACGTCCTCAATTATCTGCTTCATATATTCTAATCTCTGTCTTCCTCTACAGTTCTTACCTTCGACTGTTCCCTCCACTAACAGATTAACCAATCCAGCATGTCTCAAAATATGACCTACCAGCCTGTCTCTTCTTCCTGTAAGCTTCTTCCATAAACTTCTTTTCTCACCCATCATTTCCAAAACTCGTTCATTTCTTACTTTGTCTGTCCACCTAATTTTCAGCATTCTTCTGTAGCACCACATTTCAAATGCTTCAAGTTTCTTTCTTTCCGGTATTCCTAAAGTCCATGTTTCGCTACCGTAAAGTGCTGTGCTCCACATATAGAGTTTTAAAAAGTTCTTTCTAATTCCTAGATCAATATTTGAAACTAAAAGGTTTCTCTTTTTCATGAAGGCTCTTTTTGCTAGTGCTATTTTGCTTTTAGGTATTAAGCCTAAAATACTGAAAACTGATTCCACCTAGTAATATTTCATAACTTTGTGCTCAAAAGTAAAATATTTTGCATTACTGTATGATCTGTTAAAACCCACCCAGTTGTTGGCTTAATGTGATGGTATCCGACGCCTGACATGGGTTTAGCTGGTTAGAGTCCTGGTGCTAGAAGAAATTTTTTCCACCAAGACTTGGCCAGCAGTGTAGGAGAGGTGCTATATTATACACCAGAGACGTGGGCTAAATCCAAAATCTCTCCGCATTGCGTATGGACTGAGGCACAAAACACTGTAGATTGTTATTCGTTCGTTTGATGGGGACCTAACGCTACTTATGGAAGAGTAAGCTTTAATGCGTCAGCACCGAGTTTCATTATCTCCCTTCCTTCAACTCTCACTTGTTCGCAACAACACACAGCATTGAACATACATATTAAAAAAATCATTCACACAAAACAACACGTGCCGTAAATCAGGCTACTTTGGTACACTATTTTTTTTAGAAATTTTGAGAATTCAGAGAAAACAGTGCCAATTTAACATATTAAGGTGAGTTATTTGGTTAGATTCTCTTTCGAATGTTACCACAAGCCAAATTATGACTATTTTTCAAGCAGAAATTTTCCTCTATTTATGTACCAATGTTGCCCCCATGAATTGGGGAAACTTTGGGAAAGGTCATTTTTCTGGTTAAAATCAATGGGAAAAGCCTTCTATTTGGTCTCGTACTACACATATTTTTAGCTGCTGTCCCTGGACTTCAAAGTCTTGAGCAGAAATATTTTTACATATCATTCTGCCTGTCCGTTTGACAAACGTGGATGACTTCAGCAGTTTTTTTGGATGATGTTGGGAATCTCTGGTAGATAGGCGACGCACGTTTCATTTAAACTTATTGGTGAACATATGTACTCACACTTTCACTTACGAGTGTAAGGAAATACTTCGTCCAACAACCTATTTGAGCCGGAATGACAGGAAAGATAAGATTAGAGAAATAAGGTGCCACATTGATTCTTATATTAATTCTTTTTTCCCTCGTACCATTAGGGATTGGAATGCACAACAAAGAGATTAGCTTTGGTGCTGAGCACCCTCTGCCACCCACAATTTTGTGAATTGCAGAGTATATATGTAGATGTAGATGTTCTCCATTAAGAAATTATCAGTGAATATTTGAAAGTGTGTATTTAACTTTATTTACAAAGTATGTTTTTCGCATTCTCAAGATTAATCAATATTCCGTTCAAATCAAATTTACAGCTAGTTCCAATTTAATTTTTGATTGATCTTCTAATTTCACCAAATCAAAAATTGGGAGTGGATGTAATGTCATTAAACATGTCTCAGTTAACTTTGTTTCGTTCTGAAGAATGTAGTTTTCACCTTGCTTAAGAAACATCATTAAGAGAAAATATAATTTGCCTCATAAGTTACCAGTAAAATATCAGTTCAATTGCTTTAATACTGTCCCAAAGCTGCCCCGCGGAAGTCTCGAAATTAGAAAATGTTGCCAAAATTTATAGATATTATTGGTTACATTGTTTGGTTATTGTCTAAAAAGATAGCTAGGGCATGTATTTCTTGTTGTAGCTACTTGTTTTTTCACGTTTTACTTCAACTTTTTCTTTGGTACTTAAAAGTTTTCAGAAAAACAGAGCATTTTGAATATCGTCACGAAATTAAAAATGGCTGCTTTTCATAAAAGTTGTTGAATGAAGTTCAGAAAAACAATAACACTTCTAATTACCATAATAAAGATACAATACTTCGTAACTGGCGGCTGCTGGAGATTTAAAACACATGCAAAACGTAGGAGTCCCTAAGTACCCCCTGCTGCCCTAAAGTAGCCTCGGTTTACGGCAATGTGGAAAGCAAGGGAAAACCACCACAGCTTAATTTCCCATGAAAGTTTCCATGGTGGAGTGAATCCTCCCAGGGCAACCACTAAGGGAGCGTCCATAAATTACGTGCTCGTTCTAGGAAAGGGGGACGGTTGGGTAGAAAGCTACGCTGGGCTACTTGGAAGGTGAGGGGAGGAGTTCTGAACCAAGCCACGAGGTTTATCATTAATATTATCTGTCACAATTAAAATAAGGTACAGAACACACAACAGCATTTGAATATTTATTTCAGTCATTAATTATCTCCCAATATAACTTACGCTAGTCTGACAAGAGAAACCAGTGCAAATGTCTTCTGGATTTAATAGAAAAATAGCTACGTGCCACGCGGGGGAGGAGATGGAACTAGAGACTAAAGCCACGTCAGGGGTTCAGAAGATGCAAAATAAAAATAAAATATGTAGCCACGTAGTTTATGGACGCACCGGGCAAAGGAGAAAATCATGAAGAAATTAGAATAAAAGAATGCAATATTGTTTCAAGTTATCTTAAACTTTAGATTTGTGAATTATTACTGATACCACCAATGCACGGATTTGGCAAAGGACACCATTCGCTGTAGTTCGTTTTCGGGTAGCTGCATTGTTGTTGTGTTGGACAGAAGCTGTGATTGTCCGCGGTCCTATGTTCGGGCTCCGATTTGTATCGCCGCGCAGCTCGAACCAATTTGTCGATCCCTGCCGAACAGACAGCTGTCAAAGATAACTCCCGCGCCCAGTGCCTGTTGCTGGGGTGACAGAGTGTCCCTCAACCAACCAATTAGCAGTCGCTACGGTAGTTCAGGCTTTATTATTTTTCCACGGAGCCGTATTTAAATAATAATGTTACGTCATCATTATTCAATCTACTGATTATTGATCAACTGTTTCGCAAACGGGGTAAACGCTATATTAAAAACGCGAAGTATAATCACGGAAATAAATGTGAATTTGTTACAGTTGAATAAAAATCTATACCGAGCGTGGTGGGTGAGCGGTAGCGTACTGGCCTCGCATTCGGGAGGACGTAGGTTCGAATCGCTTTCGGCCATCCAGATTTGGAATTTCCATGGTTTCGCTAAATCACTCCATGCAATCGCCGAGAAGGTTCCTTCAAAAGGCCATGGCCGAATTCATTCCAGATACTTGCACCTAGGCCTCTAATGTCCTCGACGTAAAGCAATAAGAAAAAAAAATCAAATCTACCCAGAAGCATAGTATCTCAAGAGGTATGTCGGTATTGCGCAAGGTAAAATATTTAAAGGAAAGAATCTATGAAAATACACATGATCGATGACTCGAACTGCTTCCAAGTTAACAGTAATTTCAATGTATATTACAGTAGTTTCAGAATTGTCAAATGGTAGTAATCATCCTTAATTTGTTGATTAGTCACACAGTCGTTGCAGACGATCTGATATAAATTCATTTAGCCTGGTGGGTACCAGCAGCCTTAACTACGGTGATTAAATGGATTTTCGCGATTATCTACGCGAAACCTTGGATATTTCCGAATATCTGCCTCAAAAACTTGTTCCACAAATGGAATTATAAACAGTGCATTAGCCGTAAGCTTATATGGTTCACAGAAACACTTCAAAATTCACTTCCTTCAGTCAGAATAGCTCGTCTGCAAGGTCTTCCGACAACAGTAAGTTTCTATCTGAAATGGTTTCTCGTTGTTTTTTCCAGTTTGTTTAATATTACTATTTGCTCATCAGGGTAGATTGTTCTGTGTGTTATTTATGATGATGAAAGAAATGATAGCTGAAATTAGGTTCCGGCGTTTACCAGTTTGCTCTTGACAAAGATTTTAAAATTTACTATACGCTCAATGTCCCCCTACAATATCATATGCGCTCACTCTCAACACATTGCGGAGAGATTTCTGTTCAAAGCATTTCGCTAAGAAACTGGCGATTGGAAATTAAAATTTTTTATCACTTGGACTCGAACCATTGCCCTATTGCTACAACGGCCACGATGGTTGGTTAATTTGCTCATGGGACTTGAAAAAGTGACTAATACACTGAGGTTCATGCTGGAATCTCTGAATATTTACTATGAATTGTTTGAAATTTCTCAGTCCTAAAAAACTATTAATATGTCCTAAGTCTAGAAACCATTCGGCACAGGAAGCATTTGTATTTAAACAGGGAATTCTTGTTTTGCTATTACTTTCATAAATATTGAAATCTTAATAAGCCTATGTAGACACTTGTCATTCATAAATTGAGGAAACCTTCCAGTCAGTTACTACCTTCTAAAGCAGCACCTGTCTCCAGAAATACTATTCTTATGGCAACGTATTTTCCGACCCTTTTGTGTTGTACATACATTTCGGGACTGAATTTGCGCCCTAAATAATGTTTCTTTCCAGATACAAATACATGAAAAAATGGTATAACTGGTAGATGGTACATGTAATTCAGTAAGTTATAGATCAGCAGTTTCCCTTAACTAAAAAAAAGAATAATAATAATAATAAATACATGAGTCTCACAGACGCACGGTGTCGAAATGCAAATCCCAAGTCCCTTTAAAGACAAAGCAAGTTTGGAACGATGAAATTCCTTTAACGTTCATGAGATTTCATGACTTTACTCATAGCGTTGAAAACCTTGGAATGTCGCACGTGGTAACGTGCTTCTAATTAATTTATAGCCTATATGATTTTACTGGCATAACTAACTTATTAGTTCTGTTATTGGGCACCGCTGCAATAATCATATTATTTCTTGTAAACGGGAGAAGATGCTCAAAATTATATTACAGTTACCTATACATACAATACTTACACATACCAATTAAAGAAAATTTCTATTTTGTATGAAAGTATGGTGGACTTCCTTCCAAGGGTCCAATCACACTACAGGTTGAGGGCTATAGATGTACAGGAAAAACCATATTATTTATTGAAAATAATTTCAGTATTTACGTAGTTATTCTTTCCCACGAGGGAATTTCCTTATATTATCTAAATGAAAAGGCAGATTTTCGACATCATACCTCTTTGAAATTCTTGTTTTCAGAGACCATATTTATGTTTTCGGTAAATACTTGCAGCATATGTAATATCTTGGATTTATTTATGACTTACTAATGATGCTGTTTCTTCACAGTATCGTGTCTAGACTGAAGCGCTTTCAAAAGGCACAGGATCTCAAAAATTTTGTCACGGACTGTACATTTTCGTACAGATAAAGGTTCTTTCGGTTATTTTTCAATATATATCTCCATTATTGATAAACGTTGCCTTTTCAATGTTTCCTTCATTTATGGAAAGAGGAGGTGGTCGGAAAAGCATATGCTCAACGGTTTTTTCATTTTTTTTTCTACCAGAAATTGGTTTTGATATGTTATCTAACACAATTTCAAGTGCTATTCTTCAACAATTTCAATAGTTTATACCCGGTTATTTCCCGTAGGTACTCTTTACGTCTTGAAAAACAGCGGAACAATTCGTTGTGCACTAAACATTTATAAACTGAGAAACATGAAAGGAGATTCTTGCACATTTGAGCATGAAACGCTCTTGGCTCTTCGGGTATTTTTCATTGGGCACCTTTTTCAATATCACATCCGTACACCTGTTACCTATCTGAGCAATTCTGGGTATTTCGGTAAGGAAGTTTCCATATGCCTTTAACTTTAAAATGGAACCTCTCACATTCCATGCTGGCTGCAACGACACAATCCATCACCGAGTGCTTTGGGTATTAAATACCATGGATATAAGATCAGTGAAATAAGATGCCGCTCACTCAGTACCCTCCAATTATTTTCCCGATTTAGATATACGGGAGAGGCTTTAATACTGGTAAAAGTTGTCATGAAAGTGTTAGTGTAGAAACAAATTACACTGTCTCAACATTTAAACTGGTGTGGCCGCGCATCTTTAAGCGTCTCAACTTAGGACTTGGTAGGTAAATTTGCGTACTTCCATTTAATTGAAAAATTGTATTTGCGCTTCAAGTTTGATATTATCAGTAGGAAACTTGGACAGAAAACCATTTATTTGATAAAATCGAAATATTTTAGAAAAGAACTGAAGGTTTAATATAAGAACGGCAACTTCTCGGCCGTATAGTTACAGTGCAATCTTCACAGATTTACCATAGGATTGTGTTGTAAAATAACTATATTTAAACGGCTTCTTCAGGTGTAAATATTGCGAGAAAATACCTTACGAAAATAACAACAATAATAATAAAATTTCTTGAAATAACTGCTGCCGCTGAGGCGTGATGACCGGACAAACAGGCAAACAATAGACTATACGCATCCTTACGCTATTAAATGTTCTTTCCCAGTATTAGGGGTCGGTTGGCTTTAAAGAGTTACCTAATACCAGCTTGTACTTCGTACTTATGGAGTAAGTGAAGTATTTCCAACAGTCTCCGAAATGTGTAACTACGTTCTGTGTGTGTGATAAGTGTATTTTTGTTTGTGAAATGTGTAGTTTATGACGCGGAGATTGGGGGCCGTCCCGGCATTTGCCTTGATGGCTGCAGAAAATCGCCTAAAAACCGCAGTATGGACGGCCTGTACGCGGGAGTATAGGGTCGTGCCCGGTCCTGTTGTACCTACCCAATTTAGGGAGCGTCTATAAACTACGTGGCTCGGTCTAGGACGGGTTGGCTGGAAGGCTACGCAGCACTACGTGGGGAGAGGGGGGGGGGGTTTCCAAGCCAGCCACGTAGCATTCCATCCATATCATTTTTTACAATTAAAATGAGCTACAGAACACACAACAGCATGTGAATATTTATTTCCTTCATTTAATTATCTGCGTATGTAATTTACAATAATCTGACAAGAGAAAACAGTACAAAATGTCTTCTGGAATCAAAAGGGAAAAAAGCTATGTGGGAGGAGAAGGGGGGGGGGGGGGTTAGAGGCAAAAGCCACGTAGGGGTACGTGGTGGAGGGGGGGGGGGGTTCACAGGAAGCCAAAATGGAGCTACGTGGTTTATGTACGTTCACTCAGTGTGCGGCGCTTCATCCACTAAGCTGAGCTGGCGGGTTATGAAACAACACTTTTTCGCAAAACGCGAACAAAAATCTAATTACGTATGTATACATGACGGTGATACAGGAGGAATAGTAAAAATTGAAGGAGGTGGTGGTTTGAACAATATTGAGTAAAAGTTCATATAAACATGTGTCCGATTTCCATTCGCTTTTGAGATACAGACAAAAATAAGTTATTAAGTACTGTATTCGTGGAAAAAAAAAAAAAAAAAAAAAAAAAAAAAAAAAAAAAAAAACACGCGTATTTTACAACAGTTTAAATAAAATGTTCGAAAATCCCGCCATCGACTTCAATATACTATTTGAAGCACTTTATTGATACTTTAAGTCGACACGTACAGTTATGATGCGCACGCATCTCAGAACAAAAAGAGATGTTTCTGTGTGAGAATGGTTGAAAAACGAAGTGTACAAAGAAAACTTAAACACAAGGGACGAATTACTCGCCCGCACTGTAAACACTTCTACCCTGATAAAAGTACACCAAGACGTACTCAGAAGAGCTACACGTACCTTTTTTTTATTTTTATTTGTGTCTTTACGCCTCGTCGACGTCGTGGTCATTAGAGGCGGGATGGGACTGGGTACAAGGAATGGAAAGGAATTCGGCCATGGCCTTTGGTAGGAAGTGATTTGCAGAAACCGTGGAAAACCCAAATCTGGATGCCCGGACGGGGATTCGAACTGCCGTCTTCCCGAATGCGAGGTCAGAGCGCTAGCCACTCACCCACCCGAGCTACACGAACTGTTGCGAAGAAAGATGTAAAGTGTATTGAAGTCAATGGTGGGATTTTCGAACATTTAATTTAAACGTTTGTAAAATATACGTGTTTTTTTGCATGAATAAAGACCTTGAGTAAGTTATTTGTTTGATATTGATCATTTTCTGGGATATATTTTATGCATAAAATTCCAACATCTGTATCTCCAAACCGAATTAAAATCGGACACATGTTAATATGAAGTTTTACTCAATATCGTTCATACCACCACCTCCTTCAATATTTAACACTAGCCTCGTACCCGCGACTTCGTACGCGTGGATTAAGAATTTTTTTGCCAGAATTAAATATAAAAAGTTTTTGGTAACGAAGGATTGGTCCCAAACAATATCGAGTCGGCATAATATGACAGGAACGCTATCACTATATCATTCTACAGTCGAACCTGCCTCTTGAAGAGAATCAATTTCCAACATATTTCTGTCACTATTCGATAAGATTTCAAAATTTCGTGACTAAAACTGTTAATCATACTTGAAAAAATATCCTGTGCCCTTCATACAGCTTTCCTTATAAAATTCCATCACAACTATATAGCCATATAGTCGTCAAAACGTAACAAAACGACAGAGACTTACTTCCGTATTAATATTAGTATTACTGTGGTTCACACTCACACACTGACTGCGAACAACACCTGAGGGATCATTATAACGTAAAAAAGTGTACACCTACAAAATTGCAAGACTACCTACGATTTGCCTCGCATTGCACCCCTAACTTTATAATATCTACAGTTTAACATTCAATCCAAATAAACTACGGCCCAGGCCTGACTATTACGATGAAAAGCAATTTTAAAAATCTTAACCTTTACGGAGATTTGAACCACGACTTTCGTAAGCAAGCTCTTTAGCCACTGAGCTGCCAGTTCACTACACGGAAACACGGTCTGGAGACGTCCACATCCAACGTGTCTGTCTATCGCCGTATTTCGAAGTTATGACACAACATGTGTTATTTATACAGATAATTTTTCAACCAAATGTAGACAGTATTTTTCTCCTTGTTTCAAAGGATAAGTGTGCAAAGTTTCATCGAGATCGGATGAATACTGTGGATTTGTATGAAGAACAAACAAACCAACCAACAAACAAACCAACAAACAAACAAACATACATTCATCTTTATATAAAGATTCCTCCTGAATCACTCTGTATATTAAACAGTTAAATTTGGGACCGAGCGTAGTGGGTGAGCGATAACGCTCTGGCCTTGCATTCGGCAGGACGCCGGTTCGAATCCCAGTACGGGCATCCAGAATTGAGTTTTCATGGTTTTCCCAAATCACTTAAACGAATGACGGTATGTTTCCTTTAAAAGGCCATGACCGAATTCCTTCCAATTCATTGCTCCCCCCCCCCCAATCCCTTCCCACCTCTAATGATCTCGACGTTGAGCCATAAGTAAAAAATAAACAAATAAATTCGGAGTTGACAAGTCAAAAATTAGTACATCAGACACCTGTTGTAATGACCGTTATAAACAACAGTGTTTCATTATTTTTCTGCCCAGCTAACAGAACTGCTGAAGCAGAGCCAGACTGTGGGGATAACACACTGAAAGCTGTAAAATATTGGCGCTGGGAGGACGCGGTACGGTAACGACTGTGTGTTGTGTAGCCCATGGGCGGTGTCCGCCTCTTGCATGTCCGCATGAACTCTGGTTAGCAATTAGCAGGGATTACTCGGCCGTTACTTCTCGGTATGTCGCCATTACACTGGCGCCCTCGGCTCGGCGTTACAACGAAGCCCGAGCCGGTGACATTACACTGCCAGATTTACTCCTGCTCGTAATAAGAGGTTGTTTGGCGGAAAGTAAATGATAACGGCCTGCAGGTACATGAACTGAAGCTTTAGAGTGTCAGCTGATACTATCGTTACGTGTTATTGCTCTCTGTCAGTTTCCTTTAAACTGAACATAAACTGAATTCTTGTTATAAATCGGGGATTTTTTTTATTGGGCTACTTATGTCAACCGATTTCAATTTTTTCCTTGTGGCTTTACGCCTCGTTGACGTCTTGGTCATTAGAGCCGGGAAAGGACTGGGATCAAGGAAAGGGAAGGAATTCAGCCATGGCCTTTTGAAGGAACCATTCCGGCATTCGCTTGGAATGATTTGTGAAAACCATAGAAAACCTGAATCTTGAAGGCCGGACGGGAATTCGAACCCACGTCCTCCTGAATGTCCTACTGGAACGTTAACCGTTCTTCCATCACGCTCGTTAACCAATTTTCATAGTGTCAACTGGAAGCTACAGAAGTGATTTCCAGTCTGAAAGAACGTTATCTTAACTTTATATTCGATTTACGAATTCATTATTATGAGATTTAAGGTAGTTACAGAAAATAATAATAAATGAAAACATTCGAGGAATAAATTATAATAAACCATATTACATGAGGGAGACCATTCAAAATACCCTGTAGTATGTGCTATATTGGTGTAATTGATGAATATAGTTTACGCAAGGAAACGGTATGCTGAATATGCGAGGTATGATCAAGAAATACACTTAACGTTGTTGCAAAACGAATTTTAATGCCAAAACTCAGTTCCTTAAGGGTTAGTATCAGTCCGATACAAGTTTCTTGTTTGGTGCAGGCGATAATCTCTTGCAATGAGGTGTGTTTTCAAGTGGGTCTTAAATTATTAACAAAAAGTGCTAAATAAACATATGAAATATTTGAATTAATGTTACGGAGGCACTGAAGATGATTTGTAGGTGGTTCTAACGATTTAATGATGGTTATGAATAAGTTGAAGACGAGGGAGGATACAGACACTATTTTAAATTTTAAAAACGAGGAAAAAATTAAAAGAGCGAGAGAAATTATTGTATCAAACAGGCGATTGACAATTAGGGAAATTTCTGAATATTTAAACATGGATTCGGTCAAAGAACTTTAACAACAGAGTCTATTTATGTAACGGTAACGCTTCGTGTCACACGTTGCTTCGTGTACGGAAATTTCTGTCATGTAAAAACATTATGATGCGTCTTCCACCGAATTCGGGAATATGGCACCGTGTGATACGAGTTTTTCCTAATCAAAATCGTCAGCAAAGGTATTGCTAATCACGTCAGGGCAGTTAAGATAGCGCAACTGAAGGCAGCAACGAAAGACTACTTCCAGGACTGATTCAGAAAGAGGCGAGAATGATGGTACCTGAAAAGTGACATTAGAATACCAATACCACAGTTATAAAATGAAACAGCATCTGAAAACTATCAAGAAAATACTAACAGGAAGAGTGAACATTATTTTATAGCAATTCTTTCAGCGACATTGATTTTTTTAATCAACTTCGGGCGTCGCAATAAAAATAAACGGTAGCTTTACAACCCGGTTATTAGACAACAACCACATAATCTTCTTAGACATTAACCACATAATGTTCTCGGACATTAACCGCATAATCTTCTTCAAACGGTCATTTAATGGATGAGTAAACGTTCACTTGTGGTATAAGGCAAACCTAGTTCAGACAGCTGAGCTTAACATCTGATGTCTCTATCGGTGTCAATGGCAGCGCATTATTCTCAGGCGAACACCGGTGACTGTGTCAGCAAGAAATTCTTGCTGCATGGCGGTGAGGCAAGAACTCGAACCCCTCCTGAGCCAGGTAGTCAGCTGATAGTGAGTCGGTAGTTATAGCTTATTACGTAAGCTCAGTCATTAAATACATAGACCAATAGGGCTTCATGGTCAAGGTCATAACGACAGGTACATATTCCAGGTCGTTAAAATATACAGGCCAATAGGGCTTAAGAACTATGAACAATTTGGCTTTAAGTTGTGACATCCTGAGAGACCTCAAAGGTGCTGACGTCATCGGAAGTTACGTATGACTGGTTAACGAGTGAGCTGGGCATCTTTATTACGTTATGATAAACTGTTTATGGTTGGGTAAATCTTAACTTGGTCAGCTTTGAATGATATCCTTGCCTACACACCTACACGACCCAACAGCTGTAGTCACTGAAATACCATGAGGCTCAGTACGGCACACATTCACTGTAGCTGCTACTTGTTGAGAAATATTTACATACACTAACGATAGCACTTATAGTGCATTAGAAACAATGTTATTTCTACTTGAAGTTAATTGCAGGCATTGATATTGTACGTGTATCACAGTAATTGCTATTGATATTTTAGTAACGCGCAATGAGATTGGTACTTGAAATGTATTACAAGCACGGACATTAGACTTTATTATGAAAATCTTCTTCAATGCAACTAAATTTACAATGCAGGGATAAACTCCTCCTTTCAAACCCTTTATATAAATTGTCAGGGATCACTGTAAATCTCACCTCTATTACTGAAAAAGCTGGTGCATGTACTCCCAGAAAACATGACGAACATGTTGGTCAACCGAAATGTTTATCATGTTCACCATTATAAACTCAGTTTGACACTTCTGGTTGTACATTACACTAAATACTTCCATCATGAATGTCGCTTGTTACATAATTGTTACCGAGCGTGGTAGGTGAGCGGTAACGCTCTGGCCTCGCATTCGGGAGGTCGCGGTTCGAATCTCCGTCCGGGCATCTAGAATTGGGTTTTCCACGGTTTCCCTAAATCATCCCAAGCGAATGTTGGCATGGTTCCTTTACAAAGCCATCGACAAATTTCTCCCCGTTCCAGTCCTTTCCAACTTTTTGACGAGGCATAAAGCCATAAACAAAAAAAGTCTAACTGTCGGTAAATACACTGTAGCTACTACTTGATAATAATTCACAAACACTGACATTAATACTCTCAGTGCATTACAAACAATAAAATTTCTGCTTTTAGTTTATTATATGCATTGATATCGATATTGATAATTTTTAACAGAGTATTACATATTTATCGTTATATAAACAAACACACATTGCTAACTGCAGATTTTAGAATCTTATTGCATTTGAAAGCTCTTATCTTGTTTATACAAATGTTCCTTGAAGTTAACTGTTTCCAGAAGTAACGGTAAAGATGAAATGAAGTATAGGATCATAGATAAATGCTCGTGTTTGGAACTGTTGCTAGTTTGGCGTAAACAACTTGTTCCTTGTTGCTGTTACCTCAGGTTTTTATGTACTGGTACAAAAAATGTTAGAGTGGATTTGTGAAAATTTGATTAATTTCATTTAATTTTTAGAAAGAAAACGTAATTTAAATTACAAAACAATGATTTTGAATTACTTATTAACAATTGTATATCAATTTACTAATATTGGATCTTGAAAAACTGATGTAATAGCATAAAAATCTTCTGAAACAATTTTAGATATTGATTGTTTGGAGATTCGAAATAGGTACATCAACGAAATACTGGGTGATTCAGGAGAAATGGTAAATATTGAAGGAGGTGAAGTATGAACAATATTGAGTAAAAACGTTCATATAAATATGTGTCCGATTTTCTTTAGTTTTGGAGATACAGGTGCTGGAATGGCCACCAAGGTCGCCGGAACTTACCCCATTAGATTTTTGTCTGTGGGGGTGGTTGAAAAACGAAGTGTACAAAGAAAAAGCAAACACAAGAGAAGACTTACTCGCTTGCATTGTAAACACTGCTACCCTCACTAAAGTACACCAAGACATACTCACAAGAACTACACGTACTGTTACGAAGAGAACTGCAAAGTGTATTGAAGTCGATGGGTGGATTTCGAACATTTAATTTAAACTTATGTAAAACATGCGTGTGTTTTTGCACGAATAAAGCACTTCAATAAGTTATTTGCGTGATATTGGTCATTTTCTAACGTTTATTTTATGCATAATATTCCAGCAACTGTATCTCCAAAACGAATGGAAATAATACTTTTTTTATATAAACTTTTATACTCAATATTGTTCATGTCACCTCCTTCAATAGTTACCATTCCTCCTGAACTACCCTGTATATGAATCTCCAGTAACTAGAAATCAGCAGTAAACGTTACAATGCAGATGTTGCGGCCGTGTAGTTTGTGTTTTGTTTTTTGTATAAACGGATCGCTTTTGGAAAGTATCCATTTTAAATCAGTGCATCTCGTTCGATTAAAGTTTTTGACTTGTCCAGCCTTTACATGTCCTAATAATAGATTGAAATGTTTAAAGAATCCATGAGGTATTCGATTCGGTATTGATTTCTTTCCAAAACACTTGGTCTCATCCAGCATTTACGTTTCTTTATTCCTTTCTACTCAAAATTATATAAATTGCAGCAGCTGCTGACAATTCATCATTATCGCACCACATCATCGCATAGCAACTAAATTGTAATTGACAAAATGTTTTTATTTTTCACCTGAAAACAAAAATTGTTGCTCTTGGTGTAAACGGACGACAGTTGTAAACAGTAACACATACACAAGTAAACTGTTCCTGAATTAGGTTTTCTGGTATAGACGGAATGTGTCTGAAAGTTTCTATAGGTTGCGGTTCCTAGGAACGTACCCAACAGTTAGCAACAATAAGTTCCTCTGTATTCCTTTAGTCATGGAAACGCCTTAACAATGCCTGACATTTTTGATGGGAGACCCGTGACTAGGGGCGGATCCAGGATTTTGGTTGGGAGGGTCTTGAGCGGACTTTGGTTTGGGGGGGAGGGGGCTTGGCTTGAGTGGATTTTGTTTTTTTTGGGGGGGAGGCTTGAGTCGCGCAAGGGGTAGTCTTTATAGTCTCCTCGGATTAGAAGAGCTAAAAAATAGGTCTCCAAAATTACAATGTCGGGGATGGACCTAGATACTTTTGGGGGAGGGCTTGAGCCCCCTACCCCCCCCCCTCCCTGGATCCGCCCCTGCGTGAGACCACATAACTAATAGTTTTAACTAGCCGCGTAATTCGCGTATATGTTTACTTTAATGGTGCTTTACGACTCGACTGCAATAAGATCATTATATCCGGGAGAGGGTTGTGTGGCAAGGATTAATGAGGAAATTAGTCATGGCCTTTATGAAGCTCCCATCCGGTCATTTGCATGGAATTATTTCTGGAAAACAATGAAAACACAACCCAAGGTGGCCGGATTGGCGATCGAACCCACTTACTCCAAAATTCGAGGCCGGAACGTTACCACTCATCCACCAGGCAACATATGGTGTTAGGAATTTAGCGCTCTTCGCCGAAGTCATTAGCGCCAGAGGAGTGATATTACCTGCTTGAAATATGGATTGCGTGTTTACCTCCAACAACGGATGTCCTAATGTAATTGCCATCAACTTGCGTAGTTACGGTTGAGTTGATATACGTTAAAGGTGATTTTCTGTCTTACCCAGTTACAGTTGGAAAACATAACCGGATCTGTTAACGTGCTAATTCATAATTACTGCCTAAAATATTCGTGCTGATGAGTCACATGAATTCTTACCATATGATAACGAGAATGTAAGCTGGACTCTGATAAATGGCAATATGCTATAGCACAACAAACTAAATAATGGTGTTACTGTTCTACAACATTTCACTAATGAGTGTGATAACGCAGAAGGGATATTTAACGATAAAATTGCCAAATGAATGTTCTTCGGAGAATTATACCAGTTGTAAACAATGTTTTGACTTATTTAAAACTTCCAATATACTGAAGTGTAGAATTTTAAGATACCACATATTTATTTGATTTTTCACGCCGTATTTCTTATTGTTAAACTTTTATTAAAAATACAGTTTGAATTAAAAATAATTTAAATTTTTAATATCGTAAGAACAAAGACTTTCTCGGCGTATACTTGCAATGAAGTCTTGTCTTCACTAGTCTACCCCGGATTGTGTTTTCGAAACATACTCCGGCAGTACACCCGTTTAAGACTCAAATGCGTTTTTAATATTAGTATGACATCTATATTATTACAAAATCCAATAAAAGCGCTTGGAATTTGAGGTATGAATCTCTCTTGTATCCAACGCAAAAACCTTCCCTAGCGCTCAAAACCGGCATGCAGATTAATTTCTTCAAGTGTGTACCCCTCAAATTTTTGTTCGAAAACGAATTCTTATGTTTTAGATCTTGAAATATCTACTTATAAGTTATTCCTGAATTTAATTATTTTTTTCGATATCAATTAGAAAGTCAATCCTTGAGACATGTGTTTGCCGGATACAAATGCAACTTGAATTGGATATTGTATCCTAATGCATGAGTGAGATCCAACTATGAATGCAGATTCGACCTGCGGAATTGGAACTAAACCGTTGATCACTGGATGGAGCAATTATTAAACTGAACCATTATTAGGAATAGTTTCAAAATTTCTGGTGATTCTTCTCGTCGATACACTGTTCCAAATGTCCCTTTCATCAATCCCTTGTTTGTCCAGAGATTATTTTTGGGCATTACAGGACATTCACTGCAGGCATAAAGAACAGGATCAACCCCGTTTACAATAGATGCTTCTTCAGTATTTATATATGCCACGTTGTTGGTGGACGTCCATTGATTACGAGAGGTGTTTTTTCTTAAATTTTGTCCCCCTTCCCCCCTCACATGAGATTTACCTTATAATTTTAATTTTTAAATAATTAAATTCATTTGATCTTTCAAGTATTTTTTTCTTCATGCCACTAAGTACCTAAGCGTTAATACTGATGCCTTTCATGTATTACATATTTTCTTTGAAATAAGTGGAGAAAAACGTTGTAAAAAGTTTACGTAAGATTTTTACTAACCCTCTTCCCTTTGTATGACATTTGGTGAGATTTTATTTGAACTACCCCACTTTTCCCCTATTTTGGACCCAAGTAATTAATGGACGACTCCTCGTCTACTGGAATTCGGACAATCGGTACTGTTATTACTCTAAATTACTGCTAATTGCATTCATCGACTTTTTTAATAAAAAAAATTCTCACTAAATTGTTTCCTTTGAAATCGCCACCTGCGGAATCACCGCGAACACGGACTGCGGAATTACAGAATTTTCATCATTTTCTTGGTGACTGGTACCTCAGGGGCAACCCCAACTTCGACCTCACTAAGGTACATTACTTTCTTCAATAAATTAATTGAAATTAATTTCTTCAATAAATTGACCCATTATTTATTCGATTCTCGATATTGAAAACGAAATGTAAAAGTTAGTACAAGGTTTTTTTTTTCAAGTTAGAAAACCATAGTATTGGTGATAAGGCGTGAAAAGATATTGGTGGAAGAATCAGGAGAAGTGCATGGAAATATAAAAACGACCATGATTACAAACCGACATCCGACTTCAGGCATAAGGGTATCAGGGATTGGAATAAATTACCAAGAGAAATGATTAATAATTTACCAAAATCGTTAAAAGTTAATGTTGAAATTAGTAGAGGGAAAAAAGTAGGTGGAGAAAGGAAAGGGTAAAAATGGGTGTACGGGGAAAATGCCATCGGAGAAAGTGCTCCATCTCATTTAAATTAAATTGAATTTTTGGTTAAAAAATTGTTTCTGCCTGTGCCTTCAGTACTGAGACAGCGTGTCTGGCTCGATTCGGAATCAATTGAGCAAAGAGGCGTATGATGTATTCCACAACAATCCAAAACAATTTGTATTTAGTACTACTCGCAATTGTCAATTTTGTAAGTTATGAGTATTTTTGCAGTAACTTTGGAACTATTTAAAGCCTTTTGCAACATGTATTAATTGTCCCTCCTCCTCGTTTTCAAAAAAATTCTTCACAAATCGGTTCAAAATTTTCAGCTTTTGCTCTGTGTCCCTGTCAGAGGATATTCAGGTGGAATATCATGATTAATCACTATGCAAAATATTACCTCAATCTATTTGGCGGATTTATTTATATCGTTAAAAATCCGGTTTGGACCTTCTTTCTGACAGACCACGGTAGTTTTGCAATATAGGAGTAGCTTTTTGAGCAATGTGGTATCTGTTCAATTGGTTTTAACCATATTTCGAGATATTCCTAAATCCTTACGAACCCAGTTCAAAATTTACAGTGTTTGCTCTTCTTCCAATGTCAGAGATCATTTAGGGTAAAAGTGGAATGTAAAAAAGATTAGAAACAACGCGATTTAGCACAATAAAAGTATTTAACTTAATTTATTTGATGGTTTCCTCGATATCCTAAAAAAAAAAAAAAACAGTTTTTACATTTGCTGGCCCCCAGTGGTGGATAAAGACAAACTTCCAATTTTCGCCGCATCATCAGATTATACTTCAACAATCTTTAAAATATGAAAGGTGTCTGTGGAGTACTTTTTGTTTAACATTTCGTACAAAATAAAAAAAAATGAATTCTCGATCGCATCCTCCAGTGTATGTTGTTTTTGAATATTTTAATTATTTCAGAGTTTTAGTTTGGTTTGTGCAAATTAGAATGTTTTTTTGCACAAGATATACGTTATGAAATGAATGAAGTGCAACTTCTTGGATAGAAACACTGCACTTTCTCCTGTCTTAAACTTTTGCGTACATGTTTTTAAGGGTAAGATTCTGCTGATTAACTTTTTTTAAAAAAATCCTACATTTCATGCTTCAAAAACAATTTTTTTAAGTTCAGTTAAGGGGGTAGGTACACTTATCAGGTTTCAAAAAAAAAAAAATTTATTATTCACAAAAACAGTTTATAGTTTTGGCTTCATTTTAGTGAAAAAATTATTTCAATATCTTCAACAGTGTGGAAATTATGTGTGATTAAGCAATGCCCTACACGATTGACAGCCATTTAAATCTTACTGCACTTGGTGATCCAAATCTTTAACCTTAAATATCTCAAAACAGCAATTCATCAAATGGTTTTAAAGATAACTTTTTTCCATATGCATAGATCTTTTTCAAATCTGCAGGACATGTTCTACATACTAAGTACTACAGTCTGAACCATTATTGTTTATGCAGCTTTTCCCAAATAGAAAATATGCCTTTATATTTAAGCAAAAAAAAGCAAAAATTTTAATTTCTTGACAAAAAAATTTATTAATAAAAAACATAGAGTTAAATATGTTATATTATAGGTTCAACTTGTTGCCTTGATATTAGTTTACAATATTAAAAGAACATTTCTGAAAAATTTCAAATACTATGCCTTTTATCTTTAAAACCCTTTACAACAATATATTTTTCACTGTCAATTTGGATGGTACATTATCCTATTGTTAAACAATATTTTTATTTTAAAAATCAATTTTTATATCTAGCTATAACAGTTCTATGGAGCTATGAAATTTGAACCCTCAAATTTAAATAGATTTGGAGAAAATGACATCTCAACTTTACAAATATTTGTATGTGTTAGGTGTACCTACCCCCTTAAAGTTAAACTTGTAAATTTTGGTCAGCACTTACCCTTACAGGTATTATATAAATAAATCTATTACAAACACCGCACTTTCGAAGCTTATTAAGTAATAAATTCCTTCACTAATGAACAAGAAAGAAAGTAATTAGATTTTTCATGTTTAAAGCTGTACACAAATAATACAGGGCGTTCGCCGGGAAACGCAACCCACTGTTAGCGCTACAAGGAAGAAACTGCTCCCGGAGAGCGAGCGGTCAGTTTCCGGCATTGTTCGACCGTCGGCCGCGGACTATTTCATAATAATTACGCTTCATAAACTTGTGTGCTAAGCATTTAAATGTGACGTAATTCATTAGCTTACCTTATAAAAGATGCTGGAAGTGTTGACCCTCTTGTGTAATGCACATTTCACATCTTCTGAACATATTTCGAGACACACGCTGCCCTAACTGACTTAATGATTTTTTGGGTGACTGTTCTAGTCGAAAAGCGATATCGTCAATTTTCTCCTCTGTGAGAATACGGTTGACCGACAGTCTCTTTTTGTTAAAAAATGAACCCGTTTCTCTTACTTTTTTAACCAGACGAAGAATTGTTGATTTAGCTGGCAGTAAAGCGCCAAGAAATTCGCGACGAAATTGACTGCGACACTTTTTAAACGACTTCTTCTTCACATATGTATCGTAGAGAAATATTCTTTGTTGCAAACTGTAACGTACCATAATTTTACTCACACTCAAACACGGTACAGATTAATAAGAGTATGAAGCCCCAAACCAGCCAAACAGCAAAGAAACGTTTATTCACAGCACTGATTAATAAGAGACTGAAGTCACAAACTATCAACAATGCAAAGAAACCGTTCTTAACAATGTAAGGGTCACTGCACTGCACTGTTGGGGCAGCGGAGGTGTTAAACAGTGCGGTGATTCACGGTGCCGTGTGGCGGAAACTGCTGGCTGGACTGACCGAGCAAGTTGCCGACGGCAACAGACTGGGAGGGTAGCGTTTTCCGGCGAACGCCCTGTATATTCTATCTGAAAATAACACACACAGTTGTAGGTCATTCGTCTCTGATCGAACACTTTAACGGATAGATTAACGAGATGGGAGTAGTAGGACTAAGCCGAAGCTGGTGCAAAAGATCTTAAGTCGGCCCCGGAAGAGACTCCACTCGTCCGCGTGACGTCACAGTTGCATGGCGGGAAATTCTAATGGACCAATCAGCGTTCACGTCACAAGATGGCGGATCGTTAGTTCGTTCCTCCACCGCTAGGGAGGCAGCACCGGTTGGGTTTGCGCACACGATAGTTCCTTGACCGGCCACCCAGATGGCCGCACAAACCTCAATCTGCGCAGACATTACAAGGCTCGCGTGACGTCACAGCCTTTCTACAGGAACTCTAGCGCATAAATGCCATTACACCAGCCAGCTCGCCCTCAGTTCCCGGTCGACGCTCGTCAATTGCAGTTCACTATGGCTAGTGAGGTTCTCCTGTTTTCAACATGCTACAAGTTAAACAGCAGTGACACCAAGCGGATCACTGTTGGTTTGTCACCTAAAATGGAATTTAATCCAGTAGTTGTACTCGAAAAAGTTGGGTACAATAAAGTCACTCTCACACATGAAGAGTGGGATGTACTGAGACAGTTGATCTATACAATTGGTGGCTTTTTCATCAACACTGAGCATTTGCAAACTAGTGTCTCACTAGGCAATCACACCATCTCCTCCCGAGCCGTGGCTGGAGCGAAAACTATATGGTTTTACAACAATGCTGTTCCTGCCTATGGTGTGTTTCTCGGTGAATCAACATGGGACAACATGGTCGACGCCTTGCCTGCAGTGACCAGTGCCGTCAACACCATGAAGCTCTGGAGTTATCAAGTTACCAAGTACTACAAAGAGTTTGTGAATACGTTATCAGTGAAAGTGATTCGTGACTACCCCCGTTGTTCTGTGAATGGCCTGCTAGATTTGCATTTTGATAATATACATGTCAATGAAGTGTCATACAGCCCCTGTTCAACACTAGTCTATGAACGATTAAAGTTAGAAATTAAAGCATAAAAAAAGCTGTTAGTGTATGACGATGTTAAACGCAAAGTTGAACAAGATTTAAAAGGAACTGATGTATTTAGCAGAGGTGGTGATGACGTATGCGGTAATAATTAGTGCCACTCAGCCCACAGTTCTACAATTGACTTTGTGCAACTAAAAAAAATTGATTGTACTTGAATTGTGAGTAAATAAAATCATTTTACCAGATTTTTATTTTGTCATTTCACCTATCCTAATTAAATAATAAGATAGTATATATTTTTTTTAAATCTTTTATTTCGCCCACCAATTGGCGATTAAAAATACATTTTCAATTGCACACATATTATTACAAAATATATGTAAGTTACAAAGTTTTCTCAAATTATTTTTCTTGATTTCTCGCAGTGGTGGACATCCTAAATCTTCTATATTGTAGCATACTTTCTTCATGATAATTTTCTGTAACCATCGAGCTTTCTCCCGTCCTTTAACGTAAATGACTGAATCATCCTCATTGGTTATTGCATGTAGTGTAGAGCACATCTTGCTGAAGGAAACGCCATCTGCGTTCCAAGGTATTCCATGATAATTCTGTGTTAACCATCTAACTGATGGTTCATTACCTCCACGCGAT
>CM061921.1:60871323-60928794 GCA_031002005.1 Vandiemenella viatica
CTCTGTTGCCTGTGTGTATGTGCCTATGGTTCTGTCTGTGTGATCTTGTGTTGTATCTGACCCCAGGAATGTGTATATAAAGTTTCCCATTCCTGGGACAATGAATTCACGGTGTTCTTATTTCAATTTCCAGGAATGTACTTCTTCCGCCAACCCATTTAGGTCGCAATGACAGGAGGGATAAGATTAGAGAAATAAGATGCCGTACCGATTCATTTATATATTCCTTCTTTCCTCGATCTGTACGGGATTGGAATGCGCAGAATTAGGATTGGTGCTTAGCACCCTCTGCCACCCACAGTATTTGTGATTTGCAGATTATAGATGTAGATGTAGATGTGAATGTAGATTAGAGGCGGGGAAGGACCGTGGCAAGGACCGGGAAGGAATTAGGCCAAGGACTTTTGAAGGAACCATCTCGGCATTCGCCTGGAGAGATTTGAGGAAATCATGGGAGACCGAATTCTGGATGGACGGGCGGGGATTCGAACCCGCGTCCTTCCGCCAGAACGTTACTGCTCGCCCACTACTACGGTGATGGCTTTCTTCACTTGAAAACTTAAATTCCTCCTAACCCAAAGTTTGGTTAAATCCTCCCGAATAAGGCATACTAAGCCATTGTGTCAGAGGTAGGACGGCCAGTTCCTTTCCTCTGGGACCTACAGTTAACGTGGAATCCGAACCACGGAACGCCTAGCGCAGCTCATACGATCAAACACAACTCTTAATATTCCTGCGCCCTCCTGGATTTGAACCCGCGACCGTAGTAGTGAACTTTTGAAAGGAAGCGCCATAATTACTGAGCTCCCAGACTACTCATCAGTTGCTAACGAACGATTTATTTAGTCAATCGGTAAAGAGGACATCTCTCTGAATTTCATAAACGGTTTGCTTCAATTCTACCTGCGTTCGGCTGGTTCTGTTTCCATTTTTTTAAATTTTTTACTATGAGATTTCTACTTTCAAGGTATCTCTAAGTTTAATTTTATTGCTCTGAAGATGGCCTTTAAACATTCACCGTTGTACATTTCATACGAAACAATATTATTTCGGATCTAGTTAAACGAAAAACGGTCGGGATATGTTCTCAAAGTCCATTCACTATGCACTTTTCATCCTTTTGTTATCTGACCAATTGCGTCCCTTCTCCTCATTGTTTGCGGGGTGGGAGAGAAGTTAGCCAATACTCTTTTTCCTTTCAACCATTCCGCGTCGTACACTGTTCGCCCCGTTGTCCTCAGTTGCGTAATTTTTGAGTAGTATTAGTTTGAAAGTGGACACCTTTAATTTCGCTTGTAATTGTAGTATACCAGCCAGTACCGACCACGTTATACGTATTCATGAAAAACTGCTCTATGTTATAACTTGAAATGAGGAGCTTTCGGACCGGAGTTCTATATCTGAAATTAATACATTTCCCTACCTCCATCCCTGAAAGTTTCTATCATATGAGGGGTGATAAGAAACTAGTTTCCAAGAATTCCTAGAATGTCGTCCGTTATTGAGAAATTAGTGTAGTGTGTGGTAATTCTAAGATATGCGTCTGGCATCTATGCAGAGTTTCAGCCACGTACAGCGCTAGTTGTAGGTAAACACAAATGGCGACTCGTTTGGAAAACTGGTCTCGCGAAGAAATCCGCTTAGTTATTCGATTTCTGTAGCGAAACATGTAACCGCGGCTGAAATTCACTGGCAGCTGGTAGAGGTTTACGGAGTGACTGTAATGTCTCTCGTGAAATGTCGCGAAATTGTGTCAAAAGTTGCGGCCGGTAGAGAAAACGTCACCGACGAGGATCGCTGGTGAAGCGGTTTCGCTGGAACATCGTCGACCACCCCTCCTTACAGCCTAGACTTTACTCAAGCGACTTTCAACTTTTTCCTTACTTGAAGGATCACCTAGGAGGCCAACGATTCGTTTCTAACGATTAGGTGAAACACTTCACGATAGACAGAACACGCAAGGACAGGATTTTTACCAGGAGCGAATATCAGACTCATCCCAACGAGCGACAAGTGCCAAAATCGATATGGAGACTATGTCGCAAAATAATCTAATGTCTGTACTATCGGTTGGCTGTAATGGTTTTATGATAAAAAAAAGGTACACGTTTCATTACATGCTTTGTAACCTCAGTTTCTGATCACTCTGGTAATTACGGAAACATCTGTATTAACAAAAAGAAAATTACAATTCTCTCGAATGCACCAATCGAAATAGCCTCGCGTTGTAGTTGGTTTTCATCAATATTTTATTACAGCTGGACCATAATTTGTCATCCAACCGAGCGTGGTGGGTGAGCGGTAACACTCAACCTCGCATTTGGGAGGACGCGGGTTCGAATCCCCGTCCGGACATACAGATTTGGGTTTTCCATGTTTTCCCCTAACTACTTCAGGTGGATGCCGGGATGCTTCCTTCAAAAGGCCATGGCCGAATTCCTTCCCGTTCCTTGTTCCCAATCCCATCCCACCTCTAATAACCTCGACGTTGACGAGGCATAAAGCCATAAGAAAAAAAGGTTGTCATCGACAATTAAATAAATTGGAAATTATGACGCCCAAACCGGTGAAAAGCCGTGCTGTTTGGCCCATTCGGTATAGAAATTGTTCCTCACATTCTGGAGACCGCCGGTTCGAAATCCAAGTCCTACAATCCAAATTTCGTTTCTGCATGGTATCCCGAAAACACTCCAGGTGAATTCCGGATGTTCCTTCAAAAGACCATAGATTCGTTCCTGTTCTCTGTTACTTGCTCCCAGTCCTCTACGCTCTAATTTCCTCGACGTCGACGAGGCATGAAGCCGTAAGGAAAAGAAAATTAGTATTATTATTAGACTACGTGGCGATTCACTGAAAGTGGTTGGCGTAGGGTGCATTGCACCTATCCGAACATGTAATCGTTCGGAAGGGATATACCGAATATGGCAGGAGGCGCCAATGGGCTATTCTGAGGAACCATCCCGGCATACGCCTGGAGTGATCTGGGAGAACCATGGAAATCCCAGATCAGAATTGCGGAGTGTTTATCGAGGACTACTACTGTCGGATTCTAAGTTTCCTCACTCGTAATCCTTCCTATTCGAACCCTAATCACTTGTGGAAAAAATGTTATAGAAATAAATTGGTTCTGGCCCTGGTTTCTCTTCTCTTATTTTCTCAATCATTCCTAGATATCAATGTTGCTGGTAGTAATATTTGTTTGCTGTCATTCCGAAATAAGTCAGTCGTGAATTTTTCAATTAGCTTATGTCGAGAACAATGCCTTCGGTGTTCCAGGTATTACCAATCTAACTCCTTCAACATAGCACTTACGTTTTCCCTCCAGCTATATATATACCTGTCACGAAACGGGTGGCTCTTCTTTAGACCTTCTCCAAAGCTTCCATTAACCCCTTTTGATAGGAATCACATACAGAACAATAATATTCTAAATGAGGACGCACTAGTGCTTTGTATGCCATCGATTTTACTTCCGTTGTGCACTGCTTAAAATTACGACCTAGAAATCTGAGATATGATTTGCTTTCCCAGGTACATCTCTATATGTTAATTCCACAGTAATTATTACGAATTATTACACCTAGGTATCTACCGTTCTAAGGACAGTGCCATTAACTGTATATTCAGAGCTAGATGGTGTGACCGTTTTCTTATGGCCATGACTAGGCATTTTTTAGCGTTTAACTGCAACTGCAAGTTTTTACATCACGCGAATATTTTCATAGTGGCGTCTTGCAACAAAGCGCAGTTGTCCTTAATTTTTATTTGACGATAAATAATAGAATCATCAGCAAATAGTCTACTTTCCCCCATTAGAAGGAACGACTACGGAATGGTTTGCTGGGATAAAATCCCTATCAAGACCAACTTTTTCATCCGCCAACCCCCTTCCCTGAACCATCAACCACAGTGAGCCTACTGTGATACGAGTACTATTCGGGGAGGGGGTTCTCATCGGAAGATTAAACGGCGGAGTGTAATTATAACCACACCAACTCCTTTCTGGTGCCTAAGTAATAAAAAAGAATGCAGATCTCATCCTACAGGTAATCTACCTTATATGTCCCATTTAAGTCCCATTTAATTTTTTCTCTCTACTAAGTTTTCGAAGCCTTATGCGTGTCTGCATCATTGTTTGTGAAATGCAGGTTTGTAAGGTAAAATGCGTGTGACTTGTTTTTATTCTTAAGTGCACACAAACCCACAATTGTAGTTCATATCAGTGGTAAAATAACCAAAGAGGCTTCTGTAATTGTTGCGATTATTCAGATTGTGAGATAAATACGATCAAAATCTTATTTATACCCATACCGTCTCTCATTTAGTAGTTGTAAGCAGCTAACAACGCATGTAACGACTTTTTTTATCCATTTTAATGGCTTGAATAATGTTTGCTTCGCGTGTCGAGAATACAGTTGCGTCATTAAGTACTTCAGTCCCGACAAAAGTCTTTACGAGCAACGAAATACCACGGTCCATATTCCAGTTCCTTGTTTAACCATAAAATCTTTGCTGTCTGAGAACACTGTGGCTATTGTGTTGCTTCTTGCCGACCAGAGCGGTAAGCATCATGGAGAAGGCACCCATAAACCAGAGTAGCCATCAAGAGCCAGTTTTACACTTTAATAACTCGATTTACGTTTGTGGTTTTGTCTGTACCCACTGGACCACCCAAGAGCTCGTCGCAAACTTTAAAAGTGTTCTCAGTAGCCAAAGACTTTTGCACGAGCTGCAGATGCAAATGCAGTAACCGTTCAAAAATTTAATTAGTACATTTCCTCAATAATACTTATTTCCAGTAAGTATTTATACTGTAAAACTATAATTATAGCAAACCAATACTGAACCAAAATCGATAAATGAGGTATCATTTGAAAGATAAGTTCTCCGCTTTGGTAACATCATTAATTAAGAAAGGAATTTTCCGAAATTCAACCCGTAAATGAAAAAATTATGAACAGTCAGTCAAGGTCACAGGTATGCGAAGTTCAGAGTTAAGCTGCTAGGGTCCGCTAGCGTCGATAAGAAGCTATGGCATTACAACTAGATAGCACCACCGCATATCATAGAGATACTGATTAACTGTGTGTGTTATCTAGAGCAGTGGTTCCAGTTATTTTTTCCCGAGTACCACTGCAAGAAGGAGCTCAACCGCGCGTACCCTTTACAGCTGAAATGATAAATAAATGAATTGGTTCATCCCAGTAGAGTGCTTCTCACAACCACAGGATTACAATAATATAATTGACACAAACACAGTTTATCTTAAAATATATTTGGGTGATAGTAATGTTTCTTTTAACTGATAAAAGTGGATTTTTTTCAATTATTTTAGTGATCACCTAGCCAAGAGACTACGCGCGTACCCCCTGAAGAAACCTCACGTACCCCTGGGGGTACGCTTACCACTGATTGGGAACCACTGATCTAGAGTAAGGAGCTTTGCGGATATTTTTGTTTCTTTTAGGCATTGTTTCGTAATACGTTGTAAGTGTTTTGCTGCGCAGCTGTTCAGTTGACAAATAATATTTGTAATCGTAGGCTTCCGCGGCCAGAGTCAGTTGATTCTTGGCTGTCCGGGTGGCGCCGCGACATGTTCATTGTAGCCGACGTTTCGACCCTCATTCTGGTAAATAATTGCTAACCCGGTCTTCTTTCATCCTACTTTTTTTTTTAATGGCTTCCGGCATTTTAGGCCACACAGCCAGCATGATGAATTTTTCAAGATAATTAAACAGACCACAGGATGGACATGACATTCACAGACACAACAGTTAAACACCCATGCCCACGTCCGGACTCGAACCGGACCTTCGGCACGCGGAGCTAACACTCCAGCCCCTACGCTACCGAGGCCGGCTTTCATCCTACTTGCTATCATCGTTTATCATTCGCGAAATTTTCACACGGGCCACGTAGTACTAGTGAAAACATCAACCTATGTGTATATTAATACCGTTAAGCTATTTTTACAATTTAAGGAGTTTCAATACAAGATGGATACTCAAACATTTATTGCAGACGAAAATGAAATCCTTGCACAATATTTTTCAAGATGCTGACAGTCATTATGAAATAATTACTGAAGCCGATAGTATAAAGTCAAACATAATCTCTTCCACATTCTCCAACCTTTGCGGACAGTTGTATAAATTTTATTTGCTGTTAATTTGTTGCACTTAAAGCTGATGTGTTTTATATTCTTTTTTTCGTTTTATTTCATTCCATTTTCTTCTTGGACATCCAACCTTTTTGCTATCTTTTTGTTTGTAAGATGACACTCATTTTGTAAGCCGTTCATTTTTAATTATTTCCAGGTGGCCTCTCCACTGCTGTCGCACTTGGATTTTATTCATTTATGAAATAAGTTTTCAGGTAATTTTTTGTTTAATCGTTTATTATTTTTCTTATTTTAGTGCACCTTTAACATTGCCCAGAAACTTTATTTCGTCTGCTTGTGTTGTTGATTTATCTCTGCGAGACGGAACCTAGTTATCACAGTCATACAATAGTAGAAGTATTGCTAAGATCTTTTAAAATTTTAGTTAAAGTGTCTTTACTAGTTTTTTCAGCGTTCTATGTATTATGCCACATACGTATTGAAATCCGCGTATTTTTTTTTTTCGAATAACCCTTTCATCGGGTACGATAAATCAACTATGTTTATGCTATTTGTCTTCTTTTCTCATTGTGCCCACATTTCTTTCACCTACTGTTTATCTTCCTGTATCCGCTTTCTTCCACTAGTTGATTTTTTTCTTCTTTTCTGAAAAACTGGTTTTAGATTTCTCTCTGAAACATGTTCTGTCATTTAGTGACTCTGTGTTGATTCCAATATTTTTACACAACTTTTTCTATTTCCTGGAAACATGTGTGTTTGTATTTATAGCTGGTTATCAAGTCAAATATCAGTTCGTTTAATCTTTTGTTATTCATTATGTGTATGTGTATTGGTGTAAGAATTAAAAGTAATGAATGGAAGGGAAAGTTTACCATGACCACAAGTTGGCACTTGATTTCAGACACGATTTTCTTTCTTAGGCAAGGGGATCAGGGATTGGAATAAGTTACCAAGAGAAGTGATGAATAATTTAACAAAAACGTCGAAACAATTTAAAATTGAAATTTGAAGAGGGCAAAGGTAGGTGGGTACAGGAAAGGCGGAAAAATGGATGTTTAGGGAAATTGCCACAAGAGCGTGCGCTACATCGCAGTTAAAAATTAAATTTAAAAAAAAATGTGTGCGTAGAACTGTAGTCTTTTTCTTCTTCATTACATCTGTTAGTTTTCCAGTTTCAATATATATATATATATATGTTTTAGTTTAATTTGTGTTATGATTCACTATTGATTTTAGGCCGTTACTATTTTTCTCAAAATTCTTATTTCGATTTTCTCCGCTGATTTTGTTATATAAGTTAAATTCTTGATCATAACTTAAATCGTAACCCAGATAGTTGAAGCGTGATGCCTGTTCTATAGGCTGATCCTCAGTGATTAGGCCTAGAGGTTGCAGCCCCACCACCCAAGATTGGAATTAGGGGAGGCAAGGGTAAATGATCAGATTTTTTTTTGCCGGTACTTAGTATTCGTCCTTTTGGATCATTTAGAGAGCTAGAAATGTTTCCAGTATTTCTAACATTGATCAGGAGTTATTCCATGAGTTTATTGTATATTCCCGTGAGGAAAACACAGGAAAGTCATAACCCTTGATTCAATCCAGTCATACCAGCGTACAGCCACTACACTTAAGGACGGGTGAATGTAATGTAGGTGTTTCTGCGTAGAACATTATGCTTTTACCGTGAACTCCGCTATGTTAATATTATCTTCATAATAAGTTACAGGTGGTACGATAATTGTGACTAATAGAAATTCATCTCGGATAAATGGAAGCTAAAGCTGGTGTAAAAATAAAATTCGATTTCGGGATTGCTGAAACAGAGTTGACTGTTTTCAGTCTGAATTCAGTTTGTATGTAGAAATGAATAGTAAAAATTATTTGGACGAGGTAACTCCAACAGTATGGATGAAAGAATCGCATGTGCTTCGTGTTTAGGAGTGTCGTTCTAGTGTCACGAGATGATTAAATTTTTATGCGTTTATATTTAACGAGCCTTTATTTTCGTCCTCTTAAAAATTATGAAATATTTGCTTCATGTTTGGCAATATCGTTTTCCTAGAGGAAATACGTAACAGTGATAAGTTTTATGACAATTTGACATATTTAATGGCTGTTTCTATTATTTTCTGAAAACATTTGTTTAGACAGGACACATTTCAGTTTTCGTGGATACCATCTTATTAACAACAAGTTTTCGACATAAATGAAATTTAAGATATATACATCAATTTAAAGCACTAGGTTAATACCATTATTTTGGAGATTTCATGTGGTAAGCCAACTGATTTCACTGACAGCTATGTTTGACAACGATACCTGTCTTTTGGTGTATGTCATCTATGATATTTTATGTCATCTATGATTCTCATTCAGCTAACAGACTCTGTGTCGGTTTAGTTTTTACGACAGTTTTTACAACTGTGACAGAATAATACTTGTACACAGCTTGCATAATGGAATTTACTAAAAAGTAAATTTGCTACTTGTCTGATTAATAGCACAGTAACTACAGAGGATAAGTAATAAAACCCACTAATCGGACAAATTACTAAATATACCAACAAACTCCATTCCAATAAGTCGAAAAACAGGATTCTTATTTTTTTTCCATCTGTGTTTCGACTTATCCTCAATTGTGCTTCATACCTTTGTGTTGTATTCGATATCTGACGGTTTCCGCAGTTAAAAATTAATTATTATATTGTTGAGTCGGATGTTAAGCATGTTAATTGTGGCAGAATTCATTTTGTGTAAAGAGTTGTCCCAGAAATTTTTTTCTAAGTCCTAAGATCTAAGTGGCTGAAAGTATAAACGATTTCTCTTTCTGAAGAAAGCTGTTTTTCCAAGTATTGTTACATTTGTTAAATCGTTCTTACTTCTCTTTTTTAATTACATTTGATACTATTTTTATATTAATAAGATGTTATGTTTGCAATTTCGTGACGTCCATCTTCTTGTAGTTTATATTTAATTCAATTCATTATACCACTATTTTATTCATGCAGTATTTTAGCAGAGTGACGTCATCAGAAAACTGTAGCATACTGATTGTACGCTTACGCCACATTCAAATTTTTCTTCCATGATCGTTTCCTCTGAGTAATAGTTCAATATTACTGCGGATAGATTACAACTAAGCTTCACACTCTATATAAATGTTGGTTGGCTCACTTAATTCTCTCCTTTTATTTTAGATACCCATTCACCGGGGAAGCTTCCATTCTTTCATATTCTATCTTGATATTTTATAGCAAGATCTTACACTAAGAAACAAGAACTTTCATAAACATCTGACCCTTTATGAAGCAGATTATTAGCAATCAGTCGAAAATTAAAACATTTAAACTATTATGAAACATAATACAAAGAATAATTTAGTATGTATGGTACATGGCTGTTGTCGCCTTCATGTAAACGTATCTCAATTCCGGCCAAGACTCATATGCTGTTATTTCGCCCATTTTTTTATGATGATAGATAAGCCTCTTGACAGGAAAGTATGTGGCGCAGCCTATTTCCACAGACCTAGTTTTGAGGACTCAAAGATTACACGCATGAGCTTTGTGTATAGTTTCTTTGAAATCTGTTCATTATTACTGGAGTTACTTCGTTCACATAAATTCAGTCAGACATTTTATCTCAAGTAGTTAAAACCGTTACAGATGACTTGAAAACACGGAGAGCATTAAAGAAGAAATTTTTCAAGAATACACTACATTCTATGTTATGTCATATACTGAAAGTATGCTACCAGGCAATCCACATGAAGGGGATGATAAGTTTTAAAAATTGGCACATTATGCGAATCCATATTGTACGAAACAAAAAGGAGTTAGATTCCAAAAATTATAAACAACTATTATTTTTTGTATAATCAAGATATATATCATTATTAAACCAATTTTCATTAAAATTATTATCAATGAATGTGTGTACGACTTATCAAGAGTAATTTATTTTTTACTTGATACCTTCTGAAGTTTCTTTATCATTATCTTCATTTTTATTGTTTAATTTCTGCATAAAATGTTGTTGTTTTTGTTTTAGTCACATAAAATCTATTTTGAAAGCTATTTCTCTGTTTCTTCCAGACAGACATCAGGATTACAAAAAAATCATTACACAATTAATTCTCAAAATTTGTTTAAATTTTTTTGGATGATAATCAAATGAAAATTTTAAATCTGTGCATGGTTTACCAAAAACGTGGAGTTCGAAATTGTTCTTAATAACTTACCAACAAAATCGATTTGAAATTCTAATAAGTTTTAAATTCCCGCACACAAATCTGATACGACACATACGCTCCTGAGAAAAATTCCAAGGTTAAACCTATTAAGTATTGACTTCAAACCATGTTCGGCGTCATATGATGATTTCCCTAAAGGTCTGGGATGCCGTATTTTTTATGTTTTACCCTGCTCCTAGACAGTTTATTAGAATTGTCGTTTTATACATGGGTTACCTGTATTTTCTCCGAATCATTCGTTTACACTTCATGATGTCACTACAGAATATATTATTTCATCATCCGGTCGCTATTCTGTAGAAGTCACTACTGGTTACTATGGAGTCTTATTGGCGATTAAGCACTCCTCGGTTTGAATCACGGAGCAGCTCCTTGTTCTGACATGCACAGAGGGCTTTGAATGTTAAAGTACCTGATGAACACTTTACGCTTCTGAAATTAAAAAGTAAGTTATTTTTCTCCGAGAGTAGTACCGGAATGGGTGAATCGAAGACAGGAACAGAACGCTATGCCACCAGCTCGTTAACGCCCCACGAAGTTGGTTTAGCTACTCCAGTAATCCTCCTGGCGACAGGTGAGAGAGTCTGCAACTTGCCTAATTTATAGTTCCCCAGCGTCTAACTTCGACTAAGACTATAATTAATGTCACCTGACTGATACAAGAGACTGACTCACAAGGTCAGTATAATTAAAGAACTAGTATTTAATATGTTATTCATCCGCTAGATTCCATAGGTACTGTAAAATCTTTACAAGTAAAACAAATGTTGTGGCATTTAGTTAGATGCATAATATAAGGTCAGGAATAACTTTGGAAATATTTTACTTGATTTCTTCTTTTCTATTTTGCTTATAGCTTCACGCCTCTTCGACATCAAGGTCATTATTGGTGGTAGGGGACTGGATAAAAAAGGAAGACCTTTTGAAGGAACCACCCAGAGATTCGACTGGAATGATTTTGAGAAAATATTGAAAATCGAAATCGGGATGTTCAGAAGAGAATTTTTAACCGCATCCTCCCTCATCCTCACTATGCTCGATGGTTTCGCTTAGGACAAATATCAGAATTCAAGTAACTTGGATTCAATGTTACGCACCATCACAACAGAGATATTAAATACTTGTTAAATATTTTTCCAAAGATTTACGGAGCCACTGAAATGAGGCTAGTTAAAATTTGCTGGAAAGAAACAAAAAAACTTTAATAAAACAGTGGCCGTCCCAACATTATACGTAATATGGACGTGTAACAGGAATCCTTAGCAAGAAAGATAGAAGCCAAACACATGTCATGGAAACTGTGTTCCTAATCATTTATTTAGGGTATAATAATGCAATCCACATCTGCAATGTGGAAATACTCCAAAAATTAGAGATTTTTATTCTAAACTACGAAACAGAAGAATAAAAAATAATAAATATCACGAACATGTATAAAAAAATGAGTGACATAGGTGGCTATAAAGTAAAAATCTAGATGTAGAAGAGACACAGGAAGAGCAAACGAGATATGGAGTAATGCATGGCAACAAGTCACTCGGCCTAGTACATGAAGAAGAAGAAAATATTTAACAAAACAAGAGAAAAAGGTATGGCAAAAATAATTATAATAAAACCTAGTCACCCAGAGACAGCATAACTGAACAGCTAGATATTAAATTTAATCTAAACATTATTAATAATCAAAAAATTCCTATCACAGAAACAGACGCTGACAAAGAATGTGACAAACAAACTTAGGTATTGAGCCTAAAATACTGAAAACTGATTCCATCTAGTAATATTTCATAACTCTGTACTCAAAAGTAAAATATTTTGCATTACTGTATGATCTGTAAAAACCCACCCAGTTGTGGGCTTAGGGGGCATCCGACGCCTGACATGGGTTTAGCTGGTTAGAGTCTTGGTGCTAGAAGAAATTTTTTCCACCAAGTGTAGGAGAGGTGCTAGATTGTACACCAGAGGCGTTGGCTAAATCCAAAATCTCTCCGCATTGCGTATGGACTGAGGCACAAAACACTGTTGATTGTTATTCGTTCGTTGGAGGGGGACCTAACGCTACTTATGGAAGAGTAAGCTTGAATGCGTCAGCACATAGTTTCATTATCTCCCTTCCTTCAACTCTCACTAGTTCGCAACAACACACAGCACTGAACATACACATTAAAAAAATCATTCACACAAAACAACACGTGCCGTAAATCGGGCTACTTTGGTACACTATTTTTTTTTAGAAATTTTGAGAATTCAGAGAAAACAGTGCCAATTTAACATAATAAGGCGAGTTATTTGGTCAGAGCCAAATTATGACTATTTTTCAAGCAGAAATTTTCCTCTATTTATGTACTAATGTTGCCCCATGAATTGGGGAAACTTTGGGAAAGGTCATTTTTATGGTTAAAATCAATGGAGAAAGTTAGAGTAGAAGCCTTGTATTTGGTCTCGTACTACATATATTTTTAGCTGCTGTCCCTGTACTTCAAAGTCTTGAGCAGAAATATTTTTACATGCCATTCTGCCTATCCGTTTGACAAACTTGGATGACTTCAGCAGTTTTTTGGATTATGTTGGGAATCTCTGGTAGATAGGCGACGCACGTTTCATTTAAACTTATTGGTAAACATGTGTACTCCCACTTTCACTTACGAGTGTATGAAATACTTCTTCCACCAACCAATTTGAGCCGGAATGACAGGAAAGATAAGATTAGAGAAATAAAGTGCCCCACTGATTCTTATATGAATTCTTTTTTCCCTCGTACCATTAGGGATTGGAATGCACAACAAAGAGATCAGCTTTGGTGCTGAGCACCCTCTGCCACCCACAATTTTGTGAATTGCAGAGTATATATGTAGATGTAGACGTTCTCCATTAAGAAATTATCAGTGAATATTTGAAAGTGTGTATTTAACTTTATTTACAAAGTATGTTTTTCGCATTCTCAAGATTAATCAATATTCCGTTCAAATCAAATTTAGAGCTAGTTCCAATTTAATTTTTGATTGATCTTATAATTTCACCAAATCAAAAATTGGGAGTGGATGTAATGTCATTAAACATGTCTCAGTTAACTTTGTTTGGTTCTGAAGAATGTACTTTTCACCTTGCTTAAGAAACATCATTAAGAGAAAATATAATTTGCGTCATAAGTTACCAGTAAAATATCAGTTCGATTGCTTTAATACTGTCCCAAAGCTGCCCCGCGGAAGTTCGAAATTAGAAAACATTGCCAAAATTTATAGATATTATAGGTTACATTGTTTGGTTATTGTCTAAAAAGAAGCTAGGGCATGTATTTCTTGTTGTAGCTACTTGTTTTTTCACGTTTTACTTCAACTTTTTCTTTGGTACTTAAAAGTTTTCAGAAAAACAGAGCATTTTGAATATCGTCACGAAATTAAAAATGGCTGCTTTTCATAAAAGTTGTTGAATGAAGTTCAGAAAAACGATAACACTTCTAATTACGATAATAAAGATACAATACTTCGTAACTGGCGGCTGCTGGAGATTTAAAACACATGTAAAACGTAGGAGTCCCTAAGTACCCCCTGCTGCCCTAAAGTAGCCTCGGTTTACGGCAATGTGGAAAGTAAGGGAAAACCACTACAGCTTAATTTCCCATGAAAGTTTCCATGGTGGAGTGAATCCTCCCAGAGCAACCACTAAGGGAGCGTCCATAAACTACGTGATCGTTCTAGGAAAGGGGGAGGGTTGGGTAGAAATCTACGCTGGGCTAGTTGGAAGGGGGGGGGAGGAGTTCTGAACCAAGCCACGAGCTTTATCATTCATATTATCTGTCACACTTAAAATAAGGTACAGAACACACAACAGCATTTGAATATTTATTTCAGTCATTTAATTATCTCCCAATATAACTTACGCTAGTCTGACAAGAGAAACCAGTGCAAATGTCTTCTGGATTTAATAGAGAAAATAGCTACGTGCCACGCGGGGGAGGGGATGGTACTAGAGACTAAAGCCACGTCAGGGGTTCAGAAGATGCAAAATAAAATATGGAGCCACGTAGTTTTATGGACGCACCGGGCAAAGGAGAAAATCATGAAGAAAGTAGAATAAAAGAATGCAATAATGTTTCAAGTTATCTTAAACTTTAGATTTGTGGATTATTACTGATACCAGCAATGCACGGATTTGGCAAAGGACACCATTCGCTGTAGTTCGTTTTCGGGTTGCTGCATTGTTGTTGTGTTGGACAGAAGCTGTGATTGTCCGCGGTCCTATGTTCGGGCTCCGATTCGTATCGCCGCGCAGCTCGAACCAATTTGTCGATCCCTGCCGAACAGACAGCTGTCAAAGATAACTCCCGCGCCCAGTGCCTGTTGCTGGGGTGACAGAGTGTCCCTCAACCAACCAATTAGCAGTCGCTACGGTAGTTCAGGCTTTATTATTTTTCCACGGAGCCGTATTTAAATAGTAATGTTACGTCATCATTATTCAATCTACTGATTATTGATCAACTGTTTCGCAAACGGGGTAAACACTATATTAAAAACGCGAAGTATAATCACGGAAATAAATGTGAATTTGTTACAGTTGAATAAAAATCTATACCGAGCGTGGTGGGTGAGCGGTAGCGTACTGGCCTCGCATTCGGAAGGACGTAGGTTCGAATCGCTTTCGGCCATCCAGATTTGGAATTTCCATGGTTTCGCTAAATCACTCCATGCGATCGCCGAGATGGATCCTTCAAAAGGCCATGGCCGAATTCATTCCTGATACTTGCGCCTAGTCCTCTAATGTCCTCGAGGTAGACGAGACGTAAAGCCATAAGAAAAAATAATTCAAATCTACCCAGAAGCATAGTATCTCAAGAGGTATGTCGGTATTGCGCAAGGTAAAATATTTAAAGGAAAGAATCTATGAAAATACACATGATCGATGACGCGAACTGCTTCCAAGTTAACAGTAATTTCAATGTATATTACAGTAGTTTCAGAATTGTTAAATGGTAGTAATCATCCTTAATTTGTTGAGTAGTCACACAGTCGTTGCGGACGATCTGATATAAATTCATTTAGCCTGGTGGGTACCAGCAGCCTTAACTACGGTATTTAAGTGGATTTTTGGCGATTATCTACGCGAAACCTTGGATATTTCCGAATATCTGTCTCAAAAACTTGTTCCACAAATGGAATTATAAACAGTGCATTAGCCCTAAGCTTATATGGTTCACAGAAACACTTCAAAATTCACTTCCTTCAGTCAGAATAGCTCGTCTGCAAGGTCTTCCGATAATAGTAACTTTCTATCTGGAATGGTTTCCCGTTGCTTTTTCCAGTATGTTTAATATTACTATTCGCTCATCAGGGTAGATTGTTCTGTGTGTTATTTATGATGATGAAAGAAATGATAGGCTGAAATCAGGTTCCGGCTTTTCCCAGTTTGCTCTTGACAAAGGCTTTAAAATTTACTATATGCTCAATGTCCCCAATTGGCGGGTGAATAGCCTCCTACAATATCATATGTGCTCACTCTGAATACATTGCGGAGAGATTTATGTTCAAAAGTAGGCATTTCGCAAAGAAACTGGCGATTGGAAATTAAAAATTTGTATCACTTGGAATCGAACCATTGCCCTATTGCTACAACGGCCACGATGGTTGATTAATTTGCTCATGGGACTTGAAAAAGTGACTAATACACTGAGGTTCATGCTGGAATCTCTGAATATTTACTATGAATTGTTTGAAATTTCTCAGTCCTAAAAAACTATTAATATGTCCTAAGTCTAGAAACTATTCGGCACAGGAAGCATTTGTATTTAAACAGGGAATTCTTTTTTTGCTATTACTCTCATAAATATTGAAATCTTAATAAGCCTATGTAGACACTTATCATTCATAAATTGAGGAAAGTTTCCAGTCAGTTACTACCTTCTAAAGCAGCACCTGTCTCCAGAAATATTATTCTTATGGCAACGTATTTTCCGACCCTTTTGTGTTGTACATAAATTTCGGGACTGAATTTGCGCACTAAATAATGTTTCTTTCCAGATACAAATACATGAAAAAATGGTATAACTGGTAGATGGTACACGTAATTCAGTAAGTTATAGATCAGCTGTTTCCCTTAACTTAAAAAAAGAGAATAATAATAATAATAATAAATACATGAGTCTCACAGACGCACGGTGTCGAAATGCAAATCCCAAGTCCCTTTACAGACAAAGCAAGTTTGGAACGATGAAATTCCTTTAACGTTCATGAGATTTCATGACTTTACTCATAGCGTTGAAAACCTTGGAATGTCGCACGTTTTAACGTGCTTCTAATTAATTTATAGCCTATATGTTTTTACTGGCATAACTAACTTATTAGTTCTGTTATTGGGCACTGCTGCAATAATCATATTATTTCTTGTAAACGGGAGAAGATGCTCAAAATCATATCACAGTTACCTATACATACAATACTTACACATACCAATGAAAGAAAATTTCTATTTTGTATGAAAGTATGGTGGACTTCCTTCCAAGGGTCCAATCACACTACAGGTTGAGGGCTATAGATGTACAGGAAAAACCATATTATTTATTGAAAATAATTTCAGTATTTACGTAGTTATTCTTTCCCACGAGGGAATTTCCTTATATTATCTAAATGAAAAAGGCAGATTTTCGACATCATACCTCTTTGAAATTCTTGTTTTCAGAGACCATATTTATGTTTTCGGTAAATACTTGCAGCTTATGTAATATCTTGGATTTATTTATGACTTACTAATGATGCTGTTTCTTCACAGTATCGTGTCTAGACTGAAGCGCTTTCAAAAGGCACAGGATCTCAAAAATTTTGTCACGGAATGTACATTTTCGTACAGATAAAGGTTCTTTCGGTTATTTTTCAATATATATCTCCATTATTGATAAACGTTGCTTTTTCAATGTTTCCTTCATTTATGGAAAGAGGAGGTGGTCGGAAAAGCATATGCTCAACGGGTTTTCATTTTTTTTCTACCAGAAATTGGTTTTGATATGTTATCTAACACAATTTCAAGTGCTATTCTTCAACAATTTCAATAGTTTATACCCGGTTATTTCCCGTAGGTACTCTTTACGTCTTGAAAAACAGCGGAACAATTCGTTGTGCACTAAACATTGATAAACTGAGAAACATGAAAGGAGATTCTTGCACATTTGAGCATGAAACGCTCTTGTTTGCTCTTGGCTCTTCGGGTATTTTTCATTGGGCACCTTTTTCAATATCACATCCGTACACCTGTTACCTATCTGAGCAATTCTGGGTATTTTGGTAAGGAAGTTTCCATATGCCTTTAACTTTAAAATGGAACCTCTCACATTCCATGCTGGCTGCAACGACACAATCCATCACCGAGTGCTTTGGGTATTAAATACCATGGATATAAGATCAGTGAAATAAGATGCCGCTCACTCAGTACCCTCCAATTATTTTCCCGATTTAGATATACGGGAGAGGCTTTAATACTGGTAAAAGTTGTCATGAAAGTGTTAGTGTAGAAACAAATTACACTGTCTCAACATTTAAACTGGTGTGGCCGCGCATCTTTAAGCGTCTCAACTTAGGACTTGGTAGGTAAATTTGCGTACTTCCATTTAATTGAAAAATTGTATTTGCGCTTCAAGTTTGATATTATCAGTAGGAAACTTGGACAGAAAACCATTTATTTGATAAAATCGAAATATTTTAGAAAAGAACTGAAGGTTTAATATAAGAACGGCAACTTCTCGGCCGTATAGTTACAGTGCAATCTTCACAGATTTACCATAGGATTGTGTTGTAAAATAACTATATTTAAACGGCTTCTTCAGGTGTAAATATTGCGAGAAAATACCTTACGAAAATAACAACAATAATAATAAAATTTCTTGAAATAACTGCTGCCGCTGAGGCGTGATGACCGGACAAACAGGCAAACAATAGACTATACGCATCCTTACCCTATTAAATGTTCTTTCCCAGTATTAGGGGTCGGTTGGCTTTAAAGAGTTACCTAATACCAGCTTTGTACTTCGTACTTATGGAGTAAGTGAAGTATTTCCAACAGTCTCCGAAATGTGTAACTACGTTCTGTGTGTGTGATAAGTGTATTTTTGTTTGTGAAATGTATAGTTTATGACGCGGAGATTGGGGGCCGTCCCGGCATTTGCCTTGATGGCTGCAGAAAATCGCCTAAAAACCGCAGTATGGACGGCCTGTACGCGGGAGTATAGGGTCGTGCCCGGTCCTGTTGTACCTACCCAATTTAGGGAGCGTCTATAAACTACGTGGCTTGGTCTAGGAGGGGTTGGCTGGAAGGCTACGCAGCACTACGTGGGGAGAGGGGGGGGTTTCCAAGCCAGCCACGTAGCATTCCATCCATATCATTTTTTACAATTAAAATGAGCTACAGAACACACAACAGCATGTGAATATTTATTTCCTTCATTTAATTATCTGCGTATGTAATTTACAATAATCTGACAAGAGAAAACAGTACAAAATGTCTTCTGGAATCAAAAGGGAAAAAAGCTATGTGGGAGGAGAGGGGGGGGGGGGGTTAGAGGCAAAAGCCACGTAGTGGTACGTGGTGGAGGGGGCGGGGGTTCACAGGAAGCCAAAATGGAGCTACGTGGTTTATGTACGTTCACTCAGTGTGCGGCGCTTCATCCCCTAAGCTGAGCTGGCGGGTTATGAAACAACAATTTTTCGCAAAACGCGAACACAAATCTAATTACGTATGTATACATGACGGTGATTCAGGAGGAATAGTAAAAATTGAAGGAGGTGGTGGTTTGAACAATATTGAGTAAAAGTTCATATAAACATGTGTCCGATTTCCATTCGCTTTTGAGATACAGACAAAAATAAGTTATTAAGTACTGTATTCGTGCAAAAAAAAAAAAAAAAAAAAAAACGCCTATTTACAACAGTTTAAATAAAATGTTCGAAAATCCCGCCATCGACTTCAATACACTATTTGAAGCACTTTGTTGATTCTTGAAGTCGACACGTACAGTTCTGATGCACACGCATCTCAGAAAAAAAGAGATGTTTCTGTGTGAGAATGGTTGAAAAACCGAAGTGTACAAAGAAAACTTAAACACAAGGGATGAAATTACTCGCCCGCATTGTAAACACTTCTACCCTCATAAAAGTACACCAAGACGTACTCAGAAGAGCTACACGTACCTTATTTTTTTATTTGTGGCTTTACGCCTCGTCGACGTCGTGGTCATTAGAGGCGGGATGGGACTTGGGACAAGGAATGGGAAGGAATTCGGCCATGGCCGTTGGTAGGAAGTGATTTGCAGAAACCGTGGAAAACCCAAATCTGGATGCTCGGACGGGGATTCGAACCGCCGTCTTCCCGAATGCGAGGTCAGAGCGCTAGCCACTCACCCACCCGAGCTACACGAACTGTTGCGAAGAAAGATGTAAAGTGTATTGAAGTCAATGGTGGGATTTTCAAACATTTAATTTAAACGTTTGTAAAATATACGTGTTTTTTTGCATGAATAAAGACCTTGAGTAAGTTATTTGTTTGATATTGATCATTTTCTGGGATATATTTTATGCATAAAATTCCAACATCTGTATCTCCAAACCGAATTAAAATCGGACACATGTTAATATGAAGTTTTACTCAATATTGTTCATACCACCACCTCCTTCAATATTTAACACTAGCCTCGTACCCGCGACTTCGTACGCGTGGATTAAGAATTTTTTTGCCAGAATTAAATATAAAAAGTTTTTGGTAACGAAGGATTGGTCCCAAACAATATCGAGTCGGCATAATATGACAGGAACGCTATCACTATATCATTCTACAGTCGAACCTGCCTCTTGAAGAGAATCAATTTCCAACATATTTCTGTCACTATTCGATAAGATTTCAAAATTTCGTGACTAAAACTGTTAATCATACTTGAAAAAATATCCTGTGCCCTTCATACAGCTTTCCTTATAAAATTCCATCACAACTATATAGCCATATAGTCGTCAAAACGTAACAAAAAGACAGAGACTTACTTCTGTATTAATATTAGTATTACTGTGGTTCACACTCACACACTGACTGCGAACAACACCTGAGGGATCATTATAACGTAAAAAAGTGTACACCTACCAAATTGCAAGACTACCTACGATTTGCCTCGCATTGCACCCCTAACTTTATAATATCTACAGTTTAACATTCAATCCAAATAAACTACGGCCCAGGCCTGACTATTACGATGAAAAGCAATTTTTAAAAATCTTAGCCTTTACGGAGATTTGAACCGGAGACCACGACGTTCGTAAGCAAGCTCTTTAGCCACTGAGCTGCCAGTTCACTACACGGAAACACGGTCTGGAGACGTCCACATCCAACGTGTCTGTCTATCGCCGTATTTCGAAGTTATGACACAACATGTGTTATTTATACAGATAATTTTTCAACCAAATGTAGACAGTATTTTTTCTCCTTGTTTCAAAGGATAAGTGTGCAAAGTTTCATCGAGATCGGATGAATACTGTGGATTTGTATGAAGAACAAACAAACCAACCAACAAACAAACCAACAAACAAACAAACATACATTCATCTTTATATAAAGATTCCTCCTGAATCACTCTGTATATTAAACAGTTAAATTTGGGACCGAGCGTAGTGGGTGAGCGATAACGCTCTGGCCTTGCATTCGGCAGGACGCCGGTTCGAATCCCAGTACGGGCATCCAGAATTGAGTTTTCATGGATTTCCCAAATCACTTAAACGAATGACGGTATGTTTCCTTTAAAAGGCCATGACCGAATTCCTTCCAATTCATTGCTCCCCCCCCCCCAATCCCTTCCCACCTCTAATGATCTCGACGTTGAGCCATAAGTAAAAAATAAACAAATAAATTCGGAGTTGACAAGTCAAAAATTAGTACATCAGACACCTGTTGTAATGACCGCTATAAACAACAGTGTTTCATTATTTTTCTGCCCAGCTAACAGAACTGCTGAAGCAGAGCCAGACTGTGGGGATAACACACTGAAAGCTGTAAAATATTGGCGCTGGGAGGACGCGGTACGGTAACGACTGTGTGTTGTGTAGCCATGGGCGGTGTCCGCCTCTTGCATGTCCGCATGAACTCTGGTTAGCAATTAGCAGGGATTACTCGGCCGTTACTTCTCGGTATGTCGCCATTACACTGGCGCCCTCGGCTCGGCGTTACAACGAAGCCCGAGCCGGTGACATTACACTGCCAGATTTACTCCTGCTCGTAATAAGAGGTTGTTTGGCGGAAAGTAAATGATAACGGCCTGCAGGTACATGAACTGAAGCTTTAGAGTGTCTGCTGATACTATCGTTACATGTTATTGCTCTCTGTCAGTTTCCTTTAAACTGAACATAAACTGAATTCTTGTTATAAATCAGGGATTTTTTTTTATTGGGCTGCTCTTGTCAACTGATTTCAAATTTTTCCTTGTGGCTTTACGCCTCGTCGACGTCTTGGTCATTAGAGGCGGGAAAGGACTGGGATCAAGGAAAGGGAAGGAATTCAGCCATGGCCTTTTGAAGGAACCATTCCGGCATTCGCTTGGAATGATTTGTGAAAACCATAGAAAACCCGAATCTTGAAGGCCGGATGGGAATTCGAACCCACGTCCTCTTGAATGTCCTACTGGATCGTTAACCGTTCATCCATCACGCTCGTTAACCAACTTTCATAGTGTCAACTGGAAGCTGTAGAAGTGCTTTCCAATCTGAAAGAACGTTATCTCAACTTTATATCCGATTTACGAATTAATCATTTGGAGGTTTAAGGTAGTTACAGAAAATAATAATAAATGAAAACATTCGAGGAATAAATTATAATAAACCATATTACATGAGGGAGACCATTCAAAATACCCTGTAGTATATGCTATATTGGTGTAATTGATGAATATAGTTTACGCAAAGAAATGGTATGCTGAATTAGGGCGCTAATGACCCCGTCGTCGACGCGCCCTAAAACCTAAATAACAACAACAACAACGGTATGCTGAATATGCGAGGTATGATCAAGAAATACACTTAACGTTGTTGCAAAGCGAATTTTAATGCTAAAACTCAGTTCCTTAAGGGTTAGTATCAGTCCGATACAAGTTTCTTGTTTGGTGCAGGCGATAATCTCTTACAATGAGGTGTGTTTTCAAGTGGGTCCTAAATTATTAACAAAAAGTGCTAAATAAGCATATGAAATATTTGAATTAATGTTACGGAGACACTGAAGATGATTTATAGGAGGTTCTAACGATTTAATAATGGTTATGAATAGGCTGAAGACGAGGGAGGATACAGACGCTATTTTAAATTTTAAAAACGAGGAAAAAATTAAAAGAGCAAGAGAAATTATTGTATCAAACAGGCGATTGACAATTAGGGAAATTTCTGAAGATTTAAACATGGATTCGGTCAAAGAACTTTAACAACAGAGTCTATTTATGTAACGGTAACGCTTCGTGTCACACGTTGCTTCGTGTACGGAAATTTCTGACATGTAAAAACATTATGATGCGTCTTCCACCGAATTCGGGAATATGGCACCGTGTGATACGAGTTTTTCCTAATCAAGATCATCAGCAAAGGTATTGCTAATCGCGTCAGGGCAGTTAAGATAGCGCAACTGAAGGCAGCAACGAAAGACTACTTCCACGACTGATTCAGAAAGAGGCGAGAATGATGGTACCTGAAAAGTGACATTAGAATACCAATACCATAGTTATAAAATGAAACAGCATCTGAAAACTATCAAGAAAATACTAACAGGACGAGTGAACATTATTTTATAGCAATTCTTTCAGAGACATTGATTTTTTTTAATCAACTTCGAGCGTCGCAATAAAAATACATGGTAGCTTTACAACCCGGTTATTAGACAACCACATAATCTTCTCAGACATTAACCACATAATGTTCTCGGACATTAACCGCATAATCTTCTTCAAAAGGTCATTTAATGGATGAGTAAACGGTCACTTGTGGTATAAGGCAAACCTAGTTCAGACAGCAGAGCTTAACATTTGATGTCTCTATCGGTGTCAATGGCAGCGCATTATTCTCAGGCGAACACCGGTGACTGTGTCAGCAAGAAATTCTTGCTGCATGGCGGAGAGGCAAGAACTCGAACCCCTCCTGAGCCAGGTAGTCAGCTGATAGTGAGTCGGTAGTTATAGCTTATTACGTAAGATCAGTCATTAAATACATAGACCAATAGGGCTTCATGGTCAAGGTCATAACGACAGGTACATATTCCAGGTCGTTAAAATATACAGGCCAATAGGGCTTAAGAACTACGAACAATTTGGCTTTAAGTTGTGACATCCTGAGAGACCTCAAAGGTGATGATGTCATCGGAAGTTACGTATGACTGGTTAACGAGTGAGCTGGGCATCTTTATTACGTTATGATAAACTGTTTATGGTTAGGTAAATCTTAACTTGGTCAGCTTCGAATGATATCCTTGCCTACACACCTACACGACTCAACAGCTGTAGTCACTGAAATACCATGAGGCTCAGTTCGGCACACATTCACTGTAGCTGCTACTTGTTGAGAAATATTTACATACACTAACAATAGCACTTACAGTGCATTAGAAACAATGTTATTTCTACTTGAAGTTAATTGCAGGCATTGATATTGTACGTGTATCACAGTAATTGCTATTGATATTTTAGTAACGCGCAATGAGATTGGTACTTGAAATGTATTACAAGCACGGCATTAGACTTTATTATGAAAATCTTCTTCAATGCAACTAAATTTACAATGCAGGGATAAACTCCTCCTTTCAAACCCTTTATATAAATTGTCAGGGATCACTGTAAATCTCACCTCTATTACTGAAAAAGCTGGTGCATGTACTCCCAGGAAACATGACGAACATGTTAGTCAACCGAAATGTTTATCATGTTCACCATTAGACTCAGTTTGACACTTGTGGTTGTATATTACACTTAATACTTCCATCATGAATGTCGCTTGTTACATAATTGTTACCGAGCGTGGTGGGTGAGCCGTAACGCTCTGGCCTCGCATTCGGGAGGTCGCGGTTCGAATCTCCGTCCGGGCATCCAGAATTGGGTTTTCCACGGTTTCCCTATATCATCCCAAGCGAATGTTGGCATGGTTCCTTTGCAAGGCCATCGCCAAATTTCTCCCCGTTCCAGTCCTTTCCAACTTTTTGACGAGGCGTAAAGCCATAAACAAAAAAAGTCTAACTGTCGGTAAATACACTGTAGCTACTACTTGATAATAATTCACAAACACTGACATTAATACTCTCAGTGCATTACAAACAATAAAATTGCTGCTTTTAGTTTATTATATGCATTGATATCGATACTTAGATAATTTTTAACAGAGTATTACATATTTATCGTTATATAAACACACACACACACACACACAGCTGACTGCAGATTTTAGAATCTTATTGCATTTGAAAGCTCTTGTCTTGTTTATATCAAATGTTGCTTGAAGTTTACTGTTTCCAGAAGTAACGGTAAAGATGAAATGAAGTATAGGATAATTGATAAATGGTCGTGTTTGGACTGTTGCTAGTTTGGCGTGAACAACTTGTTCCTTGTTGCTGTTACCTTAGGTTTTTATGTACTGGTACAAAAAATGTTAGAGTGGATTTGTGAAAATTTGATTAATTTCATTTAATTTTTAGAAAGAAAACGTAATTTAAATTACAAAACAATGATTTTGAATTACTTATTAACAATTGCATATCAATTTACTAATATTGGATCTTGAAAAACTGATGTAATAGCATAAAAATCTTCTGAAACAATTTTGGATATTGATTGTTTGGAGATTCGAAATAGGTACATCAACGAAATACTGGGTGATTCAGGAGAAATGGTAAATATTGAAGGAGGTGAAGTATGAACAATATTGAGTAAAAACGTTCATATAAACATGTGTCCGATTTTCTTTAGTTTTGGAGATACAGGTGCTGGAATGGCCACCAAGGTCGCCGGAACTTACCCCATTAAATTTTTGTCTGTGGGAGTGGTTGAAAAAAGAAGTGTGCAAAGAAAAAGCAAACACAAGAGAAGACTTACTCGCTTGCATTTTAAACACTGCTACCCTCACAAAAGTACACCAAGACATACTCACAAGAACTACACGTACTGTTACGAAGAGAACTGCAAAGTGTATTGATGTCGCTGGGTGGATTTCGAACATTTAATTTAAACTTTTGTAAAACATGCGTGTGTTTTTGCACGAATAAAGCACTTCAATAAGTTATTTGTGTGATATTGGTCATTTTCTAAGGTTTATTTTATGCATAATATTCCAGCAACTGTATCTCCAAAACGAATGGAAATAAGACACTTTTTATTTAAAGTTTTATACTCAATATTGTTCATATCACCTCCTACAAAGTTACCATTCCTCCTGAACTACCCTGTATATGAATCTCCAGTAACTAGAAATCAGCAGTGTAGTTTGTGTTTTGTTTTTTGTATAAACGGATCACTTTCGGAAAGTAACCATTTTAAATCAGTGCTTCTCGTTCGATTAAAGTTTTTGACTTGTCCAGCCTTTACATGTCCTAATAATAGATTGAAATGTTTAAAGAATCCATGAGGTGTTAGATTCGGTGTTGATTTCTTTCCAAAACACTTGGTCTCATCCAGCATTTACGTTTCTTTATTCCTTTCTACTCAAAATTATATAAATTGCAGCAGCTGCTGACAATTAATCATTATCGCACCACATCATCGCATAGCAACTAAATTGTAATTGACAAAATGTTTTTATTTTTCACCTAAAAACAAAAATTGTTGCTCTTGGTGTAAACGGTCGACAGTTGTAAACAGTGACACATACACAAGTAAACTGTTCCTGAATTAGGTTTTCTGGTATAGACGGAATGTGTCCGAATGTTTCTATAGGTTGCGGTTCCTAGGAACGGACCCAACAGTTAGCAACAATAAGTTCCTCTGTATTCCTTTAGTCATGGACAATGCCTGACATTTTTGATGGAAGACCCGTGACTAGGGGCGGATCCAGGATTTTGGTTTGGGAGGGTCTTGAGCGGACTTTGGTTTGGGGGGGAGGGGGCTTGGCTTGAGTGGATTTTGTTTTTTTTTGGGGGGGGGGGAGGCTTGAGTCGCGCAAGGGGTAGTCTTTATAGTCTCCTCGGATTAGAAGAGCTAAAAAATAGGTCTCCAAAATTACAATGTCGGGGATGGACCTAGATACTTTTGGGGGAGGGCTTGAGCCCCCTACCCCCCCCCCCCCTCCCTGGATCCGCCCCTGCGTGAGACCACATAACTAATACTTTTAACTAGCCGCGTAATTCGCGTATATGTTTACTTTAATGGTGCTTTACAACTCGACTGCAATAAGATCATTATATCCGGGAGAGGGTTGTGTGGCAAAGAATTAAGGAAATTAGTCATGGCCTTTATGAAGCTCCCATCCGGTCATTTGCATGGAATTATTTCTGGAAAACAATGAAAACACTACCCAAGGTGGCCGGATTGGCGATCGAACCCACTTACTCCAAAATTCGAGGCCGGAACGTTACCACTCATCCACCAGGCAACATATGGTGTTAGGAATTTAGCGCTCTTCGTCGAAGTCATTAGCGCCAGAGGAGTGATATTACCTGCTTGAAATATGGATTGCGTGTTTACCTCCAACAACGGATGTCCTAATGTAATTGCCATCAACTTGCGTAGTTACGGTTGAGTTGATATACGTTAAAGGTGATTTTCTGTCTTACCCAGTTACAGTTGGAAAACATAACCGGATCTGTTAACGTGCTAATTCATAATTACTGCCTAAAATATTCGTGCTGATGAGTCACATGAATTCTTACCATATGATAACGAGAATGTAAGCTGGACTCTGATAAATGGCAATACGCTATCGCACAACAAACTAAATAATGGTGTTACTGTTCTACAACATTTCACTAATGAGTGTGATAACGCAGAAGGGATATTTAACGATAAAATTGCCAAATGAATGTTCTTCGGAGAATTATACCAGTTGTAAACAACGTTTTGACTTATTTAAAACTTCCAGTATACTGAAGTGTAGAATTTTAAGATACCACATATATATTTGATTTTTCACGCCGTATTTCTTATTGTTAAACTTTTATTAAAAATACAGTTTGAATTAAAAATAATTTAAATTTTTAATATCGTAAGAACAAAGACTTTCTCGGCGTATACTTGCAATGAAGTCTTGTCTTCACTAGTCTACCCCGGATTGTGTTTTCGAAACATACTCCGGCAGTACACCCGTTTAAGACTCAAATGCGTTTTTAATATTAGTATGACATCTATATTATTACAAAATCCAATAAAAGCGCTTGGAATTTGAGGTATGAATCTCTCTTGTATCCAACGCAAAAACCTTCCCTAGCGCTCAAAACCGGCATGCAGATTAATTTCTTCAAGTGTGCACCCCTCAAATTTTTGTTCGAAAACGAATTCTTATGTTTTAGATCTTGAAATATCTACTTATAAGTTATTCCTGAATTTAATTATTTTTTTCGATATCAATTAGAAAGTCAATCCTTGAGACATGTGTTTGCCGGATACAAATGCAACTTGCATTGGATATTGTATCCTAATGCATGAGTGAGATCCAACTATGAATGCAGATTCGACCTGCGGAATTGGAACTAAACCGTTGATCACTGGATGGAGCAATTATTAAACTGAACCATTATTAGGAATAGTTTCAAAATTTCTGGTGATTCTTCTCGTCGATACACTGTTTCAAATGTCCCTTTCATCAATCCCTTGTTTGTCCAGAGATTATTTTTGGGCATTACAGGACATTCACTGCAGGCATAAAGAACAGGATCAACCCCGTTTACAATAGATGCTTCTTCAGTATTTATATATGAAACGTTGTTGGTGGACGTCCATTGATTACGAGAGGTGTTTTTTCTTAAATTTGGTCCCCCTTCCCCCCTCACATGAGATTTACCTCATAATTTTAATTTTTAAATAATTAAATTCATTTGATCTTTCACGTATTTTTTTCTTCATGCCACTAAGTTCCTAAGCCTTAATACTGATGCCTTTCATGTATTACATATTTTCTTTGAAATAAGAGGAGAAAAACGTTGTAAAAAGTTTACGTAAGATTTTTACTAACCCTCTTCCCTTTGTATGACATTTGGTGGGATTTTATTTCCTCTATTTTGGACCCAAGTAATTAATGGACGACTCTTCATCTACTGGAATTCGGACAATCGGTACTGTTATTACTCTAAATTACTGCTAATTGCATTCATCGACTTTTTTAATAAAAAAAATTCCCACTAAATTGTTTCCTTTGAAATCGCCACCTGCGGAATCACCGCGAACACGGACTGCGGAATTACAGAATTTTCATCTTTTCTTGGTGACTGGTACCTCAAGGGCAACCTCAACTTCGACCTCACTAAGGTACATTACTTTCTTCAATAAATTAATTGAAATTAATTTCTTCAATAAATTGACCCATTCTTTATTCGATTCTCGATATTGAAAACGAAATGTAAAAGTAAATACAAGGTTTTTTTTTTCAAGTTAGAAAACCATAGTATTGGTGATAAGGCGTGAAAAGATATTGGTGGAAGAATCAGGAGAAGTGCATGGAAATATAAAAACGACCATGATTACAAACCGACATCCGACTTCAGGCATAAGGGTATCAGGGATTGGAATAAATTACCAAGAGAAATGATTAATAATTTACCAAAATCGTTAAAAGTTAATGTTGAAATTAGTAGAGGGAAAAAAGTAGGTGGAGAAAGGTAAGGGTAAAAATGGGTGTACGGGGAAAATGCCATCGGAGAAAGTGCTCCATCTCATTTAAATTAAATTGAATTTTTGGTTAAAAAATTGTTTCTGCCTGTGCCTTCAGTACTGAGACAGCGTGTCTGGCTCGATTCGGAATCAATTGAGCAAAGAGGCGTATGATGTATTCCACAACAATCCAAAACAATTTGTATTTAGTACTACTCGCAATTGTCAATTTTGTAAGTTATGAGTATTTTTCGCAGTAACTTTGGAACTATTTAAAGCCTTTTGCAACATGTATTAAATGTCCCTCCTCCTCGTTTTCAAAAAAATTCTTCACAAATCGGTTCAAAATTTTCAGCTTTTGCTCTGTGTCCCTGTCAGAGGATATTCAGGTGGAATATGCAAAAGTTGAAGAATATCATGATTAATCACTATGCAAAATATTACCTCAATCTATTTGGCGGATTTATTTATATCGTTAAAAATCCGGTTTGGACCTTCTTTCTGACAGACCACGGTAGTTTTGCAATATAGGAGTAGCTTTTTGAGCAATGTGGTATCTATTCAATTGGTTTTAACCAGATTTCGAGATGTTCCTAAATCCGTACGAACCCAGTTCAAAATTTATAGTGTTTGCTCTTCTTCCAATGTCAGAGATCATTTAGGGTAAAAGTGGAATGTAAAAAAGATTAGAAACAACGCGATTTAGCACAATAAAAATATTTAACTTAATTTATTTGATGGTTTACTAGATATCCTCAAAAAAAAAAAAAAAAAAAGTTTTGACCTTTGCTGGCCCCCAGTGGTGGATAAAGACAAACTTCCAATTTTCGCCGCAGCGTCAGATTATACTTCAACAATCTATAAAATATATAAGGTGTCTGTGGAGTACTTTTTGTTTAACATTTCGTACAAAATAAAAAAATATGAATTCTCGATCGCATCCTCCAGTGTATGTTGTTTTTGAATATTTTAATTATTTCAGAGTTTTAGTTTGGTTTGTGCAAATTAGAATGTTTTTTTGCACAAGATATACGTTATGAAATGAATGAAGTGCAACTTCTTGGATAGAAACACTGCACTTTCTCCTGTCTTAAACTTTTGCGTACATGTTTTTAAGGGATAAGATTCTGCTGATTAACTTTTTTAAAAAAATCCTACATTTCATGCTTCAAAAACAATTTTTTTAAGGTCAGTTAAGGGGGTAGGTACACTTATCAGGTTTCAAAAAAAAAAAAAAAATTTTTATTATTCACAAAAACAGTTTATATTTTTGGCTTCATTTTAGTGAAAAAAATTATTTCAATATCTTCAACAGTGTGGAAATTATGTGTGATTAAGCAATGCCCTGCACGATTGACAGCCATTTAAATCTTACTGCACTTGGTGATCCAAATCTTTAACCTTAAATATCTCAAAACAGCAATTCATCAAATGGTTTTAAAGATAACTTTTTTCCATATGCATAGATCTTTTTCAAATCTGCAGAACATGTTCTACATACTAAGTACTACAGTCTGAACCATTATTGTTTATGCAGATTTTCCCAAATGGAAAATATGCCTTTATATTTAAGCAAAAAAAAGCAAAAATTAATTTCTTGACAAAAAAATTTATTAATAAAAAATATAGAGTTAAATATGTTATATTATAGGTTCAACTTGTTGCCTTGATATTAGTTTACAATATTAAAAGAACATTTCTGTAAAATTTCAAATACTATGCCTTTTATCTTTAAAACCCTTTACAACAATATATTTTTCACTGTCAATTTGGATGGCACATTATCCTATTGTTAAACAATATTTTTATTTTAAAAATCAATTTTTATATCTAGCTATAACAGTTCTATGGAGCTATGAAATTTGAACCCTCAAATTTAAATAGATTTGGAGAAAATGACATCTCAACTTTATCAAATATTTGTATGTGTTAGGTGTACCTACCCCCTTAAAGTTGAACTTGTAAATTTTGGTCATCACTTACCCTTACAGGTATTATATAAACACCGCACTTTCGAAGCTTATTAAGTAATAAATTCCTTCACTAATGAACAAGAAAGAAAGTAATTAGATTTTTCATGTTTAAAGCTGTACACAAATAATATATTCTATCTGAAAATAACACACACAGTTGTAGGTCATTCGTCTCTGATCGAACACTTTAACGGATAGATTAACGAGATGGGTCTTGCAGCAACTGAATAAAATTTCCTATTACATATCACTAATCAACATTTTACATTCATAGGGATCACAGTCAATACTTGTATTCGCTACCCAAATATTGTAATAGAGAAACTGATATGGCTGTATTATGTGTAGTGTAATACAATTGAACTTGGTGTCTTAGCGGCGATATGTTTTTATTCTTGGTAATCTATATTTATAATAAAACTGTGATTATGAAATAGTTAATACATTTGAGATGTTTAGAAAAAATAGTTGGAGGTGCTATTAATAAGCTATAGAGGATGGTACACTGTTCTTAAGAACAAATTGTGATAAAAAGATTCACGCAAAAACTAATAGTCTGATTTTGATGGAATTTCGATTTAGATCAGCCCATCGTCTCGCGGGTGAAGTAGGGCATGTTTTATTTTGATGTGAACTCAAAAAATGAGAAAGTTAGGATAATTTTTAGTTGAATGCGAATCACGCCAAATGTTTCACGGATTTTGATGGAGTTTCGGTTAATGTATAGTCTGTGTCGACACGAGAGAAATATGGTGTTTTTTCTTTTTGATATGATGTCGGAAAACTACGAATGTTACGAAATTATTATGATTTTTGGTTGAACTCGGTTTAGATTAAACAAACAGCTCGTCGTTGCTCAGGTAAAATAGGGTTTATTTGATATTGATGTGACATCGAAAGATTAAGAATCTTAGGATAAAGCGATACATGCAAAAACTACTGACCTTTTTGATGGAGTTTCGATTAATACATAGTCTGTGATCCCGCTGGTAAGTTAGGGTAAGTTTCATGTTGACCTGTTATCGAAAAAATGAGAAATTGAGGATAATGTTTTTTTGAACGTGATTCATGCAAATACTGCTGGTTGTATACGATAAATTTATGTGCTCCTTGGTTCCACGGGCAAAAGAGGGTATGTTTGAATTTAATTTGACATTGTTAAAGTTAATTTTTAGTTGAACGCGATTGACACTTAAACTACTGGTCGGATGGACTGCCAGTGAACTCATTGGTGAGCAGTATTCCCTATTTTGATGTGACATAGTAAAGCTGAAAGTGATTTACACTAAAACAACTGGTCGGATTTTTATGGATTTTCTTTATTAGTATACAGTCCGTGGTCTCGTGGATAAAATATGGCATTTTTAGTTTTGATTTGGCATATTTTTAAAGCTGATAAATTTAAGATAATTTTTTGCTGAACGTGATTCACGCAGTAAATACTAACAGAGTAGTCATATCGGCAAGCCTCGATGTAGAATTCGAAATACGTAAACGCTTATTATGATTCATTTCTGAGATTTATTTTTAGTTATAGTAATAATGATAGTAATTGATGAATATTGTTAAATTTTTGTAGAGTAAGAACTTGAGCAACATTCTTCTTGTCATCGGCCTAGCAATCAGGCAGTGAGATAATAAAAAGAACCTTCTTCCCTCTGAGCTTTGGAATTTCATCTCCAGGAAGATGTATTAAAACTGATGCATGTAAAATCACAACAAAACAGTCGATTTAAAAAGTGAGAGGGTATTCCAAGGGAATATTATATCATACTGAATGCGATATTAAGTAGCTAAAAAATTTTTCCGGCTGCGGATGGATACATGACAACAAAAGCATAAATAATTTTTTATTTTTAAATACAATAATGAGCCTATATCTGTCTTATTTAAATGAAAGTGTTTAATATCTTAAATATGTTAAATATTTTAACTATAAGAATTATATCACCAACCAGAAATATTTAATATGAAGTTAGATTAACATGTCACACACGGTCTTTTTGTCGTTCCGTATACTGAAACAAACATTTCGTAATTTTTCATGTATTACCGCTGATAGTAATGAGATTAACATGACAATGGATAAATTTGAATTAAATTTCCATAAGTACCTACTCAGTTTTCCTCAGGCCTATAAACACATGTATGAATCCAAATGTATTCGAATTACATGATTAGAAATTTTATTTTTAAAAAATGTTTCTAATCTTACAATTGCTGCAGTTTAAATTAACATAAACTCTGTATTAAAAATTTCATTTAGTACTCTTTTTCTCTGTGGAAGCACAAATAGGTATGTAAAACAACTTAAAAACTTGGAAGATATGAAAATCAGTGTTAATAATGTTATTACGTATGTGAAATGCATGAACACTCAGTCAAATGAGAATGTGCATATCGAATTAAACAATGAATTTAGAAGTATTCTTCATACAATATAACAAATTTTCAGATCTTACCTGATTCACGATATTCCTTACACATACCATTTAAACACGAACTCATTACAATCGTCAGCTTACATTCGACCTGAGAAGATCTTTATGTCTGATGAAAATATCAGTAGATATTCAGCAACATCCGGCGGTATATGCATGAACATTTCATATGTTCATGCTCAAAGTGATATACGTTGTTAGAAAACATGCCAGATTATTACACGCGGTGCCGGTCTCGGTAGTGTTTGCTCTGAGTGCCACAGGTTGCCGGTTCGAGTCCGGCCGCGCGCATGGGTGTTTAAGTGTTGTGTCTGTGAATGTCATGTCCGTCCTGTGGTGTGTCTAATTAGCTGGAAAAAAATTCATCAGGCTGGCTGTATGGCCTAAGTTACCGAAAGTCGTTAAAAATAATAAAAATAAAAATTATTACATGCGCACCCAACAATCCGCTTCCTTCACATTATAAACCAAACAAATTTCTGGGATTGATAAACTTGTAAAGGAGATGCTGAGTGAGATCGGCTCATTCCTGGCTTCTTGGTGACAGAAAAATGATGTGTTGGAGATCAAACTCAGTTGTGAGGCACACGTGGACAACAAATCACTGAGGTGATGCATAATTATTTACAAAAATACTAGTTATATGTTTGAGCGGCGACCATTGCATCGACTGTACCGCTCAAGACAATGACGAAGCACGTGTAAGCGTAAACTAATTCGAAAAATGAGTTGGAGACTCGGTAATGATTTATGTGCCATCTAATGTCTCACTCCCCGCGGCACGCTTTGATTTATGAAGCCACCCTGTACTGAGGAGAAAGAGCTCGCAACTAAACAAATAAATAAAGACAATTTGGCGGCGGATCCGCACACAGTGACGGTGTATACAAAGCTAACGAGCTGTTCTCCTCCGTAACGAGACCCTAACACTCCTTTTTTTCTTTGTCTTGTACGCTGATAAATTTGTCAGCGGCTTCGGTCTTCGACCGCAAAGGCGACATGATGCTTAAAACGGATGATACCCATTACAAAATCTTCACTCTGCTATCGACAGTCGATATTAACTTCTTTTATCTCAGAGATTAATCGAATTGGATCTTTTGACACACAGTCCAGTAATTGGTTGAGGAATTCCTCCAACAATTCCAGATCGATCTTATCAATTGAAAACGGAAAACGTTTGAGCCAGATATCATGAATTATGGCTACCATTGAGACACGACGATGATGCTGCGCCTAATAACAGGACAGCTGATAATTGCTTTAGTTACATTCCAGTCCACACCTTAACTGTTCAATATTTACGATGACATAAAAATACGAATCATGTTAAAAGTAAATTGTAATATGGATTTAGAAAGCAATCTAAGAAATAAATGTCTAAGTTGATGTCACTTCTAACGCCCGGGAACAAATAATGATCTACGTAATTAGTGCGTAATGTTATTTGTTTGACAGGTATAAGTGAAGCGTCTATTATTGTTAAATCAGGCTTCCCGCAGGGAAAAGTAAGATGCTTCTGTTGTTTATTTTTATAAACGATCGATGAGACATTATTAGAAGCCTTTTAATATTGTTTTCATATGATTCAGTTATGTAGGGGAAGTGAAATTAAATCTCGTGACTGGCATTTGTGAGGACCTAGGTTCCATACCCCATCCGGCAATACAAATTTTAAGTTTACAAGGCTTCACGAAATAACTCCAGCCTAATGCCACGATGGTTCCTTCAAAAGACGATGGGGTAATTCCTTCCAATTCCTTACCACAATTCTCTACTGTCCATGATGACCCCACCATCGACGAACCATAAGTCACAAGGAAAAATGACGAAGAGATGGCATGAATGTTTAGAGATCCAAGATGATCTCGACGTTAATTCAACATTAATCCATAAATAGCGGTTAAAATTAAATTGAAAAATGCAAAGAAATCCTTGTAAAAATTAGGTCCTATAAGTGCTTAGATGTTATAGCAGATTTTTTTATTTTTTTTTTTGCTGTCATCAGTCTCTCGACTGGTTTGATGCAATAGCAGATAGATAGATTAAATGTGGTCGGAATAATTCAAGACTTCGATGCATAGGTCAAATTTTGAAGAATTGTAAATTGTCTTTAAAGAAAGTATCGTATAAAACTCTTCTACGTGTTCATCTGGGGTACCGTTGTGCTGTATTTGATTATGGATTCATTAACAGTATAGAGAATGTACAGAAAATGTCTGCGCGTTTTGTGATCACTTGCCACAACCTTAACATACAAATGATTTTGTTCATTTTCTAATGTTATTAAATACTTATCTCTACCAATTTATTTGAATCACAATGACAGGATAGACAAAATGAGTGAAATTAGTTGTCCTTCTTGCGTAGTGCCGTAAGGGATTTGAATGGGCAGAGCAGAGATTAGTTTTGATACAAAGCACCCTATGTTACCCACAGCTTTGTACGAATTGCTCGCCGAGCATGTATTTAGATGTAGAAGTGAATCAAAGAGAACGACAGTGCGTATAATTAAATTTCTTAAAAAAAACTTGGATTTATCAGAAATACTTCGATATTCCAAAGATACCTCTTTCTTATTTGCTGTCGAATCATTCGGCGCACACCCAAGAGCAATCTTTCACAAGTACTCTGTCAGAAATGCGGTCTTTCCTGCGCGACGATCATTTTCAGTGATATTTTTTCCCCACTTTTAAATTCGGATACCCACACATATGTAATTCACGACTTCTGCTATATTATAGATGAACAATCCCAGGTTGACTTAGTTCTATTAGATTTTAAAAAAGCTTTCGACACTGTGCCTCACACTAGGTTACTTAGGAAACTTCGTGGTTATGGCATATCTAGACAAATAAGTGACCTGGTTGCAGACTTTCTGAAGGGCAGAACACAGTGTGTAGTTCTCGACGGTGAGCGTTCACACATTAATGATTTGTGCGACATAATAAGGGTGAAGAAAAGATTATTTGCCGATTATGCTATTATTTATCGTGAAATCAAAACCCAGGACGACTGCTCTTTGTTACAAGAGGATATTATGAAAATAGTTGCGTGGTGTAAAGACTGACAGTTGGAGATAAACGCTAAAAATTGCCAAGTTATGCGTGTAACTAAAAAAGGTGACACCATTTAGCTCTAAATATATAACTAATGGTACTTTACTTAGAATTGTAGATTCCGCTAAATACCTAGGGGTAACAATTCGTAATAATTTGTCGTGGAATGAGCATATTGAGAAGGTAATTGGGAAAACAAATTATATGCTCCGATTTCTAGGTCGTAATTTAAAACACTCCGGAAGTTAAATCGATTGAATACAAGTCACTAGTGCGTCCTCACTTAGAATATTGTAGGCCTGTATGATGTTCCCACCAAAAGGGTTTAATGGAGGCATTGCAGAAGGTCCAAAGAAGAGTCGCCCGATTCGTGACAGGTGTATATAGTTGGAGGAAAAGCGTAAGAGAAATGTTGAAGGAGTTAGGTTTGGAAGACCTAAAACACCGAAGGCATTGCTCTCGACAGAAGCTAACTGAAAAATTCACTGCTGACTTCTTTCGGGATGACAGCAAACAAATATTACTACCAGGAAAATTCATATCTAGGAATGACCGCGAAAACAAGATAAGAGAAATCAGGACAAGAACCGATTCATTTCTGCACTCACTTTTTCTACGAGCGATTAGGGAATGGAATAGAAAGGACTAACCGGGCGAGTAAACATAAAATCCGACAGGAGTAGCTCTCAATAAATTACTCCGGCGATCCTGATCAGGGTTTTCCATGGTTTTCCCAGATCACTCCAGGCAAATGCCGGGATGATCCTCACAATAGCCCAAGGGTGCCTCCTGCCATATTCCGTATATCCCTTCCAAACTATTACACTTTCGGATAGGTGCAATGCACCATTTGCCAAACACTTTGAGTGAATAGCGGAGTAATAATAATATTAATAATAATTGCGAATGTCCTTCGGGAAACTTTATTTCTTACACAAATGTTTAATCAGAAGAAAAATTTCTTTCTCCACAATTCCAGATTAAACGTACATCATGGTTTCAAATACTGTTAAAACAAAACAAAAAAATTGCAGGATTGCACGATTTTCGACGGTTAACTTACGTATTCTGCGCTGACCGTAATATATGGAGCATACCTTGTTTTTCTGTGTCTGTTTCAGACTAGCGAGGTTTTTTACTACGTTCTCACCATAAATTACATTCTCCTAAGCTTCGACAGTGCTAGTCAGATGTAACGAATCCCGTATGACGTTGATTTCACGTTAGGTTTGGCTGAGCTGAATTTTTTTGCTGTTGCGTTTTGTGTCCGGCCTTTGATGTATGTTGTGCGGATGTGGCACACGAACTGTACAGCTAAAATCAAGTACAACACACAAACAAACAAAAAAATCTGTCAGCAGAGTCGATTAGGACCAGCCTCGCGAGTGAGGTCGTTAGCAAGCAGTAATTATACTTCGCCCTCGAGTTATGTGGTTCGAGTCTAGCTGGTGGAACGTATTTTCATCTTCGTCTAATTGGCCATCAGGAAAAAGGGGTGGAGATGCAAATTTCCTAGTGATTATACTGTGTATAACCGACCTGCGCCAAATCACTCCATAGGGTTTATGAAGGGAGGGATTCTCGGTTGCGATTTTTCTGTCAGTTAAAAACATTAATCCTGGCGGTCCTTTAGCAAGAGGCCTAGCTTTGTTGGTGAGTGGTTAACGATGTGGTTAGCATTCTGGAGGTCAGCCGTTTGATACTCGGTCCATGCACCAGATTGCAGTTTTTAATGTTTCTTCGTAAACACTCTAGTCAAATGTCGGTTTGAGTAGCACTCTAAGGCCATGGCCTATTTAATTTTCGTTCCTCTTCTTAGTCAATGACCTCTAGATTATGATCCGTAAGTACCAATAAAAACTTAGTAAGTTTCACACTGCTATCCCTCACACGAATAACGCTTAACGTATAGTACCAGAGTTGTTTAAAACAGCAATAGATCTCTGCGGGTAGAAGCTGGTAATCTGAAATCTGTTTCATCCATCTAATACGAACCTATTGGAGTACAGGATCTGCGTTATGGTCTATTATATATTGTGACAGCTGACCATGATGAACATCTAATCTCAGCAGAACATTGATCATATTTACACACGTCTGTCCAAACTATTCAACACTGCAGCATACATCTTACAGTTGTAGATAACTTTCTGAATGCTTTACGTTTGTGATTTGCGGTTATCTATATCTACATATATACTCTGCAATTCACAAAATTGTGAGTGGCAGAGGGTGCTCAGCACCAAAGCTAATCTCTTTGTTGTGCATTACAATCCCTAATGGTACGAGGGAAAAAAGAATTTATATAAGAATCATTGCGGCACCTTATTTCTCTATTCTTATCTTTACTGTCATTCCAGCTCAAATAGGTTGGTGGACGAAGTATTTCACTACACTCGTGAGTGAAAGTGGGAGTACACATGTTTACCAATAAGTTTAAACGAAACGTGCGTCGTTTATCTACCAGAGACTTCCAGCCTAGTCTACTAATCAGTTCTGTGACGCTTTCATGAGGACTGTAGCAAGCGGTCACGAATCGAGCGGCTCTTCTCTGTACTTTCTCTATACTTTCGATCAACTCCTTACGAAATGGCACAACAATAGTCCAAATGTGGACGCACAAGAGATTTGTACGCTATCTCCTTTGTTTGTTCATTACAATTTTTCAAGATTCGACCAATGAATCGCAGCCTAGAATTAGCTCTACCTACTAACGAATTAATGTGTAAGTCCCATTTCATGTTCCTTTGTACTTTTACTCCCAAATATTTCATAGAATCAACCATATCAATAACTGACTTGTTTAACTCGTATTTCTGAACAATTAGATGTTGCAATTAGGGACGTAAACCCACTAAATTACGTTGTTGGATTTTTAAAAAAAACATAAACCAAACAATAATATTATTCTGAGTTAAACATGAATGGAAATTTTATATCCTGTGAATTTGGTTTTATAAATTTCCCATTTACGTCACAACCGACTATTTTAAAAATTCATTTCTTATATTTACACTGTTTAAACAACATTATTTGTTGAATGCATTCAAAATCAGCGAATTTTGCTTCCTGTACGATTGGTGTATGCAAGTGTCATACGCTTCTAGAAATGTAAATGTCTGCTTCTCACCGCCGTTCTACAAAATTTCTGCTCATAATGCATTTATACGAGATATATAATCCATTACAGCTAACATGGTAATTTGTATGCGGAATCTGCATTCATGCTTCTATTATGCGTCGTTTATCATTTTTATTGCCGTTGTCTGGGCTCGGTATTAAGGGATTACTACTTCTACAAACACTAATGTATTATTAATAGCGGCTAATGTGCCATCAAGTAGTTTTTTTTATTACAGTAATTAAAGCCTCAGTGTAGATGACGCCTTTGGTGGTTGTTCTAAGGGTTAACTATTCCTCTTCAACTATTTTGCCCCATTTTTCAGTGTGAGGTAATAGTTGCCTACTTATATTGAGACTGACTCGTATCTCTGGGTAATGTTATCTCTGGCCTGACTATGGTTGTGTGCTACAAGTTTTAATCTGCAGTGGTAAAATTTCCGCATTCATTTTTAACCCCACAAAAACGCGTTAAAATATAAATGCAGTAATCTCTACATTAATAACCTTTTTTTTTAACTGCTTTACATCTCTCAACAGCGAGGTCTTTAGAGACGGGAAGGGATGGGCGCAAGGAATGGGAAGGAATTCGGCCATGGCCTTTTTTTAAGGAAGCATCCCAGCATTTGCCTGGAGTGATTTGGGAAACCATGGAAAAATTAATAACCTGATAATTTTTGTTGTATATATGTTTGACCTATTACCAGAATTTTTGTAGGGTCTTACCCAGTGCCAGTGCCAGTGTCAGTGTCAGTGCCAGTGCCAGTGCCAGTGTTTGTTAAATATAACAGGAAGGGCGTCTAGTAAGTTCTGTTGTATGTAGATACATGAATTAGGCTATTTGACAGTATTCAAAATATATTACAAATTGTAGTCATTCGCGTAGATTAATGCTTAAGGCAGCTATTTTTTTTAAATTTGAAAAGAAAGATGGATTGTTTTTAATTAAATAAGCGAAATAAAAATCAAATTTTTCTTGCCTCTTGTCAGATGACAGAAAACGCTCTGGGAATGGAAATCGCTTTAGTGACGTCACCTGGCTGTAGGCGCTGTGGCTGCGTATGGAGTGTTTCCCGCCATCCAAGTTTTCAACTATTTGTTGCTGGTTATCTCTTGTTACTAATGAGATTTTGTGTTGAATATAAAATGAAGAACAATTTGTAAAAGCCTACAGCGGAAAAATACCGTAAATTATTTGTCGGACTAGCTATAGAAACAACCACTGACTTTTATTCTACGGAGCTTGAGAATGTAATAACTTCAATTCGAGAATCATTTATATTTTAACTGGAAGTTAGAGATTAACAGAAATCCTTCATAAGAATGAATAAATTTTAAATTAAGTTAGTTGTTTAAGAGATATTTACGATAAAAATGCAAGTACAACAGATAAATAACTGGATGTTATGGACAATATTTCTTAACTACGGATAAATAATTAGAGATAAACTGAATTTATTGTTTATTTATTTACCGACCGCGTTCACTTCACCGCACGTAGAAACTGTGATGTTTAAGTGTTCACTATTAACGAGAAGAAAAGTAACGATGCCATGAGGTCCAGGTAGCTTCATGGTTAAAGAGTGCTATAGGAGTTTGAAGATCCTATATTCGAACCTTGATTAGGATAATATTTTGTTTCGTGTGTACATTTTTTTTCCTGTTTGCCGTTTGTTGCTTTACAGAATCATGTTTTTATTAGAAGAAATCATAAAACTTCATGCAAACGTTTTAAACATAAATTGCTGTCATACAAGAAAACTTTTATAAAAAGATAACCTACTGCTTTTAATTTTGAAACATATCAGAGATACATTATCATTGCAACAAAACCCAAGTACTCGGCGGTGAATAATGGGATTTATTTTAACAATAACATTGCACGCAAAACTCGCAACAATTCCGGAACGCTTTGAATACTTTTTGTTGGAATTTTTACGTGACGATACAATTGTATGTTACCTTTCTGACATAAATGCATCAATTTAAGTGGTATTTACTTTTAACGCCCAAGTAATTTTCAGTTTTTTTTAAAAAAAATTATCGGTTTGCAAGTAAAGTCCCAGTTTCAGTTTTGAAGTATTTTTTGGCTATGTCTCAAATGTTTATAATACTCTTGCTATTCAAAAATTTGTGAAACATTCGGAAAAAAGTTTGGTGGATTTTAGAAAAAGAATATACGACGCTACCAACAGCAACTACTATCTAAAGAAAACGCTCACAAATAACAAAAAATATTCCAAAACTAGAATCGAACTGAAGAACCCTAACTCTACTGATACTCGCCTTAAACAGCGTACTAAATTATCTCAAAGAAATTATGGTGCAAATTATATTTACAGTAAATGATATGCGACTTAGTCGCCATGTCGTCTGGGTTTCTATGAGCAAGGTGCAGAGACTTATTTTTCCTATTCAGCTTATGCGGGAACACTTATGTTTATTTGGAGAGTTTTTATTGTTGTGGTTGTAGATTGATGTACTACTCACTACTTATAAACCATATTTCCAACAATTTATATACAAATTCAGAGAAACAAACTAAACGTTACTTACACAGAGTGGACGCCTGCTGGCACGTGACGTCACGAGTGTCGTTGGCTCACGCTGGGCAACAAAGGAGCGTTTTGGTGGGATTTCAAATACTCTAAATTTTAAAGTTGAATTTTAAGTAAAATAAGCACTTTTGTCAAAAAAATAAATAGTACCCGGTAAATAAAGTGTATCAATAAATTATTTTCAACCATTTTCAAAAAATAGTCAAATAGCCAATTGCTTTTTGTTGTCTATACTGAAGTGTGTAAGCCTACTTTACTTGCCTTCCTAACGGACACAATACCGTCAACAGCGTCATGTGAACTCACCCCACGAGCGGTCAGGTAGTTCAGTGGTTAAGGCGTCTGACTGGGCATTGAAAGGTCCCCTGTCTCGGCGGAGATTTTCGTAGGCCCTTAATCCGACCTTCAGCTCTGGCACCCCTGCTGTGTAATGTAAAGTACGCCAGGATGCTTCCGTGGTTGAGATTCCACGTTAAACTGTTGGTCCCCTGTACCTGGTAGCACTACCTGGTTAGGTTAAGGTGGCTACGACAGGGTCGGAATGCGCAGTTTTGATTCTCAATCAAACCAATGATTTCCCATTGAAGCATAAATTCAGGAAAGCCCTCACGCCCCTAAGTCTGGACGAAGGAGCGCTAGGAAAGGGAACTCGGAGCTATACTTCTGCCATTTACACCTTAGAGTTTCAAGTTTTATTAATCGCAAGAAGTCAGAACCCAAGAAGTCATACATTACCCAATCTTAGAATTACCCTTTCCTAAGGAACCTATCAGATCTGGCCTACTGAATTGCGTGGGCCGTTTGGAGCACCCAGATGAAGAGTTCCAGTTTGATATAAAAAGGTAATTCACAGTTTAGTAATAACTAGGGTCGGTGTCAGTTCCAGATGGTGTACGCAAAAAGTAAGTGTTTTTTTTTCAAATATAAAAAAGTAACTATGACATTTAATTTGGTTTGGTGATACCAATACCCTGAAATAGTTAATATGCGCGAGGCGACATTTCCTGCAGCTGGCCTCTCCAAGGGTGATAAACAAAACAGACAAAAACAGAGATAATGTGATAGGAGAAAGATTGTTGCTAGGTAACCATCAAGCTGCTTCGTAACTACGTGTTAGTAAACGACATGACGGTAGAGAGACAGAGAATTGTCAAAGTCATTCATTCTCTTTTTTTTTTTGTATAACTGTGGTCATTAGAACGTCATAGGGCCTACTTTAAAAAAAAAAAATAAAAAAAAAATAAAAAAAAAAATATTAAGATATTGCTTATAGGAACAGTCACAATTCTAATGTTAAATTTCATTATAAGCGGTACTGCAAAATATTGAAAAGGTTATTAAAGGATCTAAAAATATGTACTACAAACTTAGGAGTCATGACTTTGGAAATAAAATTAAGCATTATACTTTATTTCGCTTAGGCGTATAAGTAATAAAGTAGGTAAAAATACATTTTTTTTTACGTAATCCACATTCTCAGCTTAACGTTTGGTCATTTAAGTACAAAAATATTTTACGAATGCAGGCCTAACAAGCCATCTTGACGTCGGCATATTTTACTATATGGTCTTTGAGTCAAACTTTTCGCGTGCTTCTGAATGCAATTACAACGAAATTCCTCACGTCACTCGCGTAACACTTGAATTCATTGTTTTGTTTTAAATTGTTAGGTTACTTTCGATTCGCTCGATATTTTTTGTTAGTAAAGAATGAGCTCGTTATATATTTTAATTTAAATACAGGGCGGAAATATGTGGTATAATAATTCTGTGTGGTTTCAAAAATCTCGGGACTGTTTCTTAGGGAATGTCCATAAACCATGTAGCTCCATTTTGGCCTCCTGTGAAACCCCCTCCCCTCACGCAGCCAGACGTGGCTTTTGATCTACCCCCAAGACATTTTGTACTATTTTCTCCCGTCAGACTATTGTAAATTACATACGGAGATAATTAAATGATGAAATAAATATTCACATGCTGTTGTGTGTTCTGTACCTCATTTTAATTGTTAAAAATGTTATGAACGGAAAGCTACGTGGCCTGGCTCGGAAATACCCCCTCCCCCCCACGTAGCGCAGCATAGTCTTCAAGCCAACCCCTCCCCCCTAAATCGCGCCACGTAGTTTATGGGCGCTCCCTTGCCGACTACGCATGCCGACATTATCCTGTAAAAGATCTTCGTCTAAAGATCTGTTATAAAACATTTTATCATATTTATTTTATCAAAGATATTTTATCATATTTTTCAGTTCCAATACACTATATAAAATTTTTCGTCATGGTTCTTTGAAATGAATGAAGTAAACTTGTAAGATTTTGCAGACGCAGTTAGTGCAGCTGTTACAATATGTATTTTATTTAAGATAAAGAAGAGAAGTAAACATATTTAGGTTAGACCGTGGATTACGAGACTCGATATGATAGGAGTTCATCAATGTTTAATGAAAGATCTGCAATGTGAGGACATGGCAAATTATAAAAATTATGGTCGATGCACAAATTCTTACCATAATAGTTTAATAAATTTCTAAATCAGAATTATTTCCCCATATATACTATTGGGTGTATAATTTTACGGTGTATGTGCAATGGGTTGTACTCGATTGCTGGTGGTGGATATAAACCATTCTGCAATATAGCACACGCATTGGTCTGGGCAATCCGTCTGCTATTATTCCAGAAACCCGTCAAATACTAGTTTCTTAAAACCTTAACTTTCTTTTTTACGTCATCGACAGTACAGCCTTCTATCATAGCACAAATTAACTTTACGTAAGTGTTCACCTTCTTATGTCTAATCTTATAGTCTACATGTTTCCTTTATGTTCATAATCAGAAATAAAGACTTTCGTGGATTCGGCAGTCATAACCAACTTTGGTAAAGTCCCTTGCTCCATTTTCTTTGTTTACGTTTGCAGGGCAGTGTATTTAATCTTCCATATTTCGCGGTGATTCTGCTTCCGATCAGATGAAACCGGAGCGAAATTATCCCATTCAGTAGGATTAGGTTAAACTGCAGATTTCCTGCCACAGTGAATACTAATTGTTTCTGTCATGTCTAGTTCAAATGTGTCCCACCAGATAGCGACGTGCACGAATTCTGTACAGTGAAATGTAATGGCGAACAGAATCACGTTTAAAGTTCATCGATGGCGGAAAAAGAGGTTAATAATTTGCGTATACCGTAAAATCGTTAATTCCGAATGGTCTTGTACAGCAATTTTGAAATACAACGATTGAAAATATTGCTTTTTAAATTAAAATAGAAAATTTGATCCTGTAACAAACTGAAACCTCTTTAACATTCGTTATTTGATACCGTACAATTGTTTTCCTTCATGATTTAATATATTGCTTACACATATTTTCAAGAGCAGGATTTTGTACTAATTGGAAATTATGAATTTTGCACAACTCTGATATTTTTCTAGCAGTGAAAATAATGAAAGACAATTTCTGCCTAGCAAAGCCTATTGTATTATATATGCTGGTATTGCTCAGATATGTTCATTTGATTAAATATCCACCCTTGTGAAAGTCAATGAACAAGTTACCCATTATTATTTTTTCACATTTTTATGAAACTTTTAATTTGAAGTGACAGAAAATAATTAATAGATATACTTGCACCATCCCAACTTTGAAGTGTTTCCTAACACATCGATATACACGTTTGTTACAGTACTACTTTCTAAGCCATCTGTTGTGAATCCCTCTCAATTAGGGTTCCCACGCATACTCTATTATGGAGTATTATACTATATTTCACGTGGGAGTACTCTATAATCTACGAAATAACAGAGTATGTTAAAATACTATTTTTTTAGCCAACACACATTAACACCTCACTCGTTGACTTTTTAGGAACAAAAATAATATCTGAACCAAACGGTCCGTCACAGGGCCGCATTTGACGGAATAATTGGTGTGCAGTCGACAATGCCTCTCTTATCTTAGTGTTAGTCAGTCATATTCGGCTGCAGTCAGCCACTTACATATAATAAAAAGATTCTTGTTTTGTGCCAACGGGCCACTGATTTTATTTGTGTACATAACTAAGCTATCACCCATTCCATATGAACATTTTATGTGAGTTATTGATGCTTTAAATCTGCATAAACTGCAAAGTGCCATGGACAGTTTATAAGAAGAAAAATATTGCTGAAGGTGTTGCATGGAAAACTCGTAGATGATAAAAGTTTTACTGATTTTCCAACTTCTCAAAAAATTGCAGTACCTATTCAATGAAAGTGAAGATTTTCTAAATATGTTTCAACCCTCGGTTTTTTTTTTTTTTTTTTACCTGCCACGTCTCCATTCATTGAGAGAAGTAACTTCTTTGTCATGAATGCAAAGTAGAGAGATAAAATAAAGAAATCTTCGCTCAACTTAATGTAGTATGACCTCATCATATATTTTAATTTAAATATAGATCACCGATGTTGTGGAAGTATTAAGGAATAATGTTTATTTGTTGAATGTGTAAAGAAGAAATGAAAAACACGTGTTTAATTATAAACAATAAACGTATTCTTTTTCTGTACAGCATACTCTGTTTTTGCTGTCCCAGAACACAAATGTATTGTTATTGTTAAAAAAAAATAAAAATAAAAGTGGCAACCCTGCACACATTACGCGGTAAAACGTTATAAAGTGACGGTTATTCGGTCACATTTACTTTCTGTAATTGTGATTTCTCATCGATCACGTTTTGAATACTACTGTAAAATTATTCCTCAGCTATCCCTACTACCTAGCATCATGAACAGCTCGATCATCTGTTAATACCCTGAATATTTTCCGACACAACTGAGTGGAGAAAACCAATAATGTGTCAGAGGATTGGCCAACCGGTTAGGAATGTTATAATCGAGGTTATTAGAATCCTCTGTCTTTGTCAGTACGTAATTACGCAAGCTTTCAGCATGCCAGTGGATATCAATCAATCGTATTAAGCGTATCAAACCGAGCGTGGTGGGTGAGCGGTTAACATTCTGGCCCCGCATTCGGGAGGACGCCGGTTTGAATCCCCGTCCTAGCATCCAGATTTGGGTTTTCCATGGTTTCCCCAAATCATTCCACGCGAATACCGAAATTTTTCCTTCAAAGAGCCAAGGCCAAATTCCTTCCCGTTCCTTGTCCTCTAATGACCTCGGCGTCGATGAGAAGTAAAGCCATAATAAAAAAATAAAAGCTTACCAAATAATTTGTGTTAGCTCTAGACATCCCTAACTGGAATGCTATAACTGTGCTATAGACGAGAATAAGAGGATGGTTAATCAAATAAAAATCTCAGCTATAGAGAATCTAAATTAGTTGTGCACCACAAACCTTACAACCTCTGTAAAATGTTTAAGAGCCTTGGTGCTAGAAAACTTTCAAAGCGTCTAAGGTACGAGTAGAATCTGTTTATGGAAATATTTTCATACACAACTCTTTGTGAAAATTGCAATACCAACAATTAGACATGTGGTTACAATGAAATTTAATCCACAGATTAGGGATATTACAATGCAGAATAGTATATGCACTTTGATCGCGAGAATTCAGTACGGTGTGAGGCCGCCAATTGCTGCAATCTGGGTTTATCGGCGTCGTGGCATTTTATCAAAGAGAGCCTGGATAATGCTGCTGGAGAACATACTGCCACATGGTTTGCATGTGTGTTCAGAAAGCATCGACAGTGGTTGCAGGAGGACCAGAACGAACAAGGGCCAACATGTCAGACAAACATGCAGGCCAGAGAAGCAGTGGTACCCGTCGTTATTTCAAGAAGTATTACACATTCCTCGCTACATGTGGCCGGACTTTATCCTGCAGAAATATAGCATGTGGAGCTGCACCCAGGAGGGGCAGTACCGTGGTCTCTAACTTAGCGGTTGCCTTTAATACGTACGACACAAGATCCCCTCTTATAGCCCCAAATCATCACACTTGGCGTTTGTCCGATATACCACTCAACAATACAGTCTGCCCGATTGATTTCACCACGGTATCATCATAACATATACGCGGCTATGACTGTTGAAGCAAGACTCGTCCGAAAACATTACCTTTAGCCATTAAGCATGCCATTGAAGGCGTTCAAGTGCTCATTGGAGTCTGAGGTGTTGTAGGATTCTGGTCAATGGTAGCCGACGAAATGACATGCGTGCTACCAGTTCTGCCCTCAGCTCGTCGACCTAGATATATCTACGACTATCGCAGTGTTCCAGCGTCAAGCCAACACTTTGCGCGAAGTTGTTACGACCATAAGCACAAAATGGTGGTCTCCAAGGCAGTGGTCACATTGAGTCGTCCAGTTCCCGCTCGTCGCTGTTTGTGTCCCTCTTCTATCCAATTCATTGTAGTAGCCCAATGCCCTGTATGAGTGGCAATTTCATGATACGATAATACCTTTTCCCGGAGACCAGTCATATTGTCACGTTCTTAATCACTCAATAGTGCCCTTTGACGTCGACGAAGCATACCGGTACTTATTTGCACGTTTCCACTTCCTCTGACGCTCTTCCGACTGAGCGTGGCGTATAATTGACTTGTCTGCTCACAACAAAGGTTGTGCAGCTGGGCCTACGTGCACGCCATATATGGTTCAACTGTTCTACACATCCACCAATTTTTGAGTATTCAGATCATTCGTTCTGAGTGTTGCAGTTTTCTCAAACAGTACTGTTACTTATAGTTAGCTTGGTTCGTTAGGAAAAAACATGGTTCGAATGGGTTACAGCCATTAGGGAAATTCCGGACTGTAATAAGGTAACGAGGTGGTCTACCGTCTTGCTATAAATGAAGTTGTAAGTTTAGTAATAATATTTTTACAATACTAAATGCGAAAATTACGCTGTACTCTTGTCTCTGACTCCATGTCGTGAAATCAAAACACCCTAAAACCTCGTTCCACAGTGGTGAAAGTAAATGGTTCGCCACAAAATTACTGATCCTGTAAACTATATAAATAAATTTCGATATTATTTCAGATTTTTAAATGTATTTTTGATGTACTGTGTATTTATATCTAATTACAACATGTTTTCTTGACAATGATTATAAAGAAGGGCAGATGTATCAGTTTTAGATAAGGAATCTTGATCTGGAAACGGTAGTGTGTCTGGTTATCTTCAAAAGTGGAATAAGAGAACTTGCAAATTTTTGTAGATGTAATTGTTTAACTAATCGCACTACGTATACAGCTACAACAGTTGTTCAAAATGGCGTGCCTCAGCTTAAATGGACGCATGACAAGGTCCTACTAATTGTAAGGTTTTTTTAAAAAAATTATGTTTCCAGTCTCTGCGACCATTTAGCCACATCCACTTTATATTGTACTAAATATTGTATCAGGTTTTGCTGTATAATATTGGGACACCTCTGTGAGAACTATAGTCTACAAAATGCAGGACGAACACAACACTTAATGAAAATAATTAAAACCACCCATGCCCTCGGTGGGATTCTAACCGGCGACCCTTACAATGCGATGGCATCTTGTTAGACCCTACACTACCAGGGCCGGCTATTTTAAAGTATGTCGTAGCCGGCAGAACAACGATGTTACAAACAGCGAGAATTCTTGTCAAGATTTCCCTTTCAATCTCTAGACGTGTCTCGTAATCAGAACTGTTTATAACACCCCACAAAACAAAAATCAAATAGAATTAGATCTGGTAATCATGTTGGTCACGAAACGGGACTTAATTCAATTCTCATGGAACGCCTGAACCAAAGTGAATTGTGGCTCCAACTCGAACAAGTGGGATATTTTACAACATTCAGTGGAGTATGGCTAGTAGAAACACAGTGCATACTGTTGTAGTTAGGAGGGGTGGAAGAATAAATGGTCCTAATAAATAATTCCGTTACAATTATGTTATAACGTATGTTAGCTATGAAAAAAGGCTTTTGCTTATAACAAGGATTTTCCTTACATAGATTCCTTACCTGGAATTAATACGTTTGCCTTTTACATTCTTCCTGAAAGTTTTTCTTGCTTCTCAGAAATTATACGTACAAGGCAATGTTTCTCAGCACCCCGGCTGCAGCGGTGTCTCGCTTTAACAGCTGTCGCATAGGATCCGAAGTGGCGCGACCGCAGACGGATATAAATGCTATGCCATCGACCCGCCCACACCGGCTCGCCGCTACGACAGAAGTGCTAACCGGTACTCAGAGCAACGAACCTAACAACATTCCACCATAACACATGAACTATTGTAAACTAGATCGAAACTGAAAAACTGAGATCCAGGATGAAGAATGACCTAACGATTACTCGTTAATATGTCTTTGAATTACACGTCAAGTAGTAGGATACCGAGCGTGATGGGTGAGCAGAAACGTTCTGGCCTCGCATTTTGGAGGACCTGGGTTCGAAACCCCGTCCGGGCATCCAAATTTTTGTTTTCCCCAAATCAACCCAGGTGAATGCCGGGATGCTTCCTTTAAAAGGCCATGGCCAAATTCCTTCCCGTTCCTTGTCCTCAGTCCTTTCCCGCCTCTACTGACTTCGACTTAGTCATGGTGTAATAAATAAGAAAAAAAAAAAATAGTTGGCAGTCATTGGAGGACTTGTGACATATATGCCACATGTAATAAACAGCCCACCGCGATTCCTAATATTTCAAATTGCTAATATTTGCTTTTATTTTCTAAAAGTAATTATAAATTTTGGTTTCTAGTACTAAAGATTCATTCAGTAATAATGAAGCCTTGTTCTTGAGTCAGAGAATCCACAGTTGTAGCGGCGCAGGAAAGGCTCGCAAGTTAATTAGCTACCGCGCAGTACAGTACACTCCTGACATAGATATAATACATTCATTGCAGCCCGCAGGAGGTGGCTGAACAGTAAAGACATGGCATAGGGTGGTACAGTGCGGAGACTCCAGCCTCTAGTTTGAATGTTTGAGGGGAATGAAAGATGTGTATATGAGTTGAATAATATTAATAGGAATGTGGAAATTTTTCTTTGCGACGAGTTCTACAATAAGCGAAGGTAAGTAAATATTGTATTATTATTTGTACAATAATAATACCTCTCATTGAAATATTTAAGAGAAAGAACTGGATTGAGAAAAGAAATAGTTAAACTTGTTTTTTTAAAGAGAAGAGTGGAGGCAACAATCTGCTCATATGCTCGGAACAGAAGAGGGCCAACTGATGGAAACGTGGTAGGGATGTTGTAGTCTGTCGACAGAAGTGAAAACTTAAAACTATGAATATCATACGCGCAACACGTCATACATATAACTACAGATACACTGTTAACATTAGCATGTCGGTGACGCAAACTCATAAGATTTTATGATTAATTGACTTTCGGGTTTTGCCGCGCTGTTTATTTCATTACCTAAGCTTTCGGCTGGTATCCTCCAGCCTTCGTCAGAGATACTGTTTATGTTGACATAGCAACGAGCGCCAAGCATCGCAGAGTAAGAGGCCGCTATCTTCGTTGATGTTGTTGGTGTTTTTTAAAATTTCTGCTGCCTCTTTCACCCGTCGGGGCCACCACTGGTCTTCTCTCCACAGTAGCCTCGTTTCTTGAAATTTTACTTCATGCCCGGTATTAATAGCATGGCGGACGACGGCGGATTTGTCACTGTTGTTATATTTGTAGTGGCGGATATGTTCTTTAAGTCTGTCCGCCACAGAGCGACCTGTCTCGCCGATATAAACACTGCCACAACTGCAGGGGATTTCGTAAACACCCAAAGCTGGTGTGGGTGTAGAGAAGACCAGTGGTGGCCCCGACGGGTGAAAGAGGCAGCAGAAATTTAAAAAAAAACACCAACAACATCAACGAAGATAGCGGCCTCTTACTCTGCGATGCTTGGCGCTCGTTGCTATGTCAACATAAACAGTATCTCTGACGAAGGCTGGAGGATACCAGCCGAAAGCTTAGGTAATGAAATAAACAACGCGGCAAAACCCGAAAGTCAATTAATCATGAACAAAGATGGCCGTGGAAGTCTGAGGAATCATAAGATTTTACCCATCCAAAAATCGCCCAACGCCAGTAAAGAAGTTTTTCCTTCAAAAAATTAAGGTTGATCGAAAGTTCCGCAAGGAGAAGTACAAAGCTATTGTGCTAGAGGCAGGAAGGCAAATTGTTTCCTCAGGTGCCTACAGTTTAACGTGGAACCAGAACCACGGAACGTCCCGACGTAGCTCATATAATCAAATACAACTCCCCAAGGGATTTGAACCCGCGAAAGAAACTTCCGAAAGTAAGCGCCTTAATCTCTGAGATAGCAGACCGCCTTGTTTTGAAGTATACGTGTGCCATGTACTATTAAAATCTGATTAAAACTGTGGCTTTGTATAAACATCGTTTACAGAAATTAGTGTTGGGAGGGGTGGGGGGGGGGGGAGAAGTACAGGGTTTAGGTTTTTGTAAACCAAATGTAAACAGTATTTTTTTATTTGTTTTAAAGTATAAGTACGCAAAGTTGCATCAAAATCGGATAAAAACTATGTTGGGTTTTTTTTGCCAATGTTCTTCATAAAACACAAACATTCATTTTTATACATTACACACAAGTATAATATATACTTCCACTGCTGTCCAAGCGCAAAACGTCGTACTTATAGCTACAAATTTACTGTTATTACATGTTGTCGACACAAACTCATATGATTTTACCCATCCAAAAAGCGTCCAACGCGCATATCATACGCGCAATCGCCGTACATCGCCTAATGTGCCTATAAAAGTTTTCAGTTCAAAAAATTATTTTCAGTAAAATTCGGAGTTTAGTTCCCTTGCATTAATTTTTCTACACTCACAAAAATTATACTTTGGAATGGACAGAGTGCCGAACTTATCGTGCAGGTAATTAACAGCCACGACATGCTGTATAATCGTCTCACAGGGTTTCGAGTGGAAGGAGTTTTTCACTCTCAGTAGTGAATCAACTGTAATTGCTTTAGGAACAGTTCTAAGAACATTTTTTTTAATAAGCAAGAGGATACGTAGAAGTTACTGATACCTGTTCCTCCGTAAAATAGTTGGCCATACCATCACTGAATATGTCCTTTTTTTCGTATCGATCCTGGTGTAGTATAAGACACAAACATTTGTGCACGAGCTTCTGATGTGTAACTATGAGAATGGAAGGACATATGCCCTATAGGTGATAGAACCCGATTTTTCAGATCCGGAGCATTTACAGTATTGAAGGGATGTTCTGTTGCCATCTGTCTGCGAAACGTGTAACTATGTTCTGTGTGGGATAAGTGGTGTGTTTTTTTTTTTTTTTTTTTTTAGAAATGTGTAGTTTATGAGTCGGAGGTTGGTTGGAGACCATCTTAGCATTCACCTTGATGATCAGGGGAAACCGCCTACAAACAGCAATCAAGGGCAGTACTAGGGGGACCAGGATTGGAACCTGGACCAGGAGAGCCACACTGACAGGTTATTAGTGTTATTATTATCTATTATTATCTGCAATTGGACCCTGTCGGATTACGCAAAGCCTTAAAGATTCAAATTTCAGAGTTTCCATAGAGCTCTCATTTTTTTCTCCATAGATTCTCTTTCTTTCTTCAGTCCACTTCGTCCCCAGTCTCCTAGTGACTTCATTCTTCGGCGGTACTTTCCATTTATTAAATTTTGGCCTGTACGTGTGTCTGACGAGTTTGTGTGTTCTTTTTCTAGGTCTTTTTCGATCTGCTGGATCCAGGGCATAGTCTCTAGCTGTCCTATGTACGTCATAGTTTTGTGAATGAGTCTTGTTGCAGGGAGACTGTGAATATGTTCATAAGATCTTAATCTTCTTTTCCTGAAGTCTGCTGCGAGGTTTGACTATGTTTCTGTTGCTTTTAGAGATTTAAGTCTGTATCCATCATCCGTTTTTTCTGGGCCGAAGATCTTATTTATTGTAATGTCGCGTTCTTCTTCCAGGATGTTTTATAGGTCACTTTTCCTGTGCAGTGTTTAAGTTTCACTGGAGTACAGGGTTTCAGGTCTGATAACTGTGTTGTAATGTTTGACTTTTGAATATATGGACCAACATTTTTTTTATTGTATATATTGTAGGTTCTACTTACCGTAGGCTCTCCTAAGTTTTTGTATGTGAACTTACTGTGTTATTTTCTCTCCTCATGTGGTTCCAGGATTTCTTCCAAATACTTTACCGAGCGTGGTGAGTGAACGGTTAACGTTCTGGCCTCGCTTTCGGGAGGACTAGGGTTGGAATCCCCGTCTGGTCATCCAGATTTGGGTTTTCCATGGTTTCCCCAAATCACTCCAGGCGAATGCCGGGATGCTTCCTTCTAAAAGGCCATGGGTGAATTCATTCCGTTTCCTTGTCCCCAATCCTTTCCCGCCTTTAATGACCTCTTCGTCGACGAGGCGTAAAGCTATAAGAAAAAATAAAATAAAAATAAACAGTTCGGAGACGCCGTGAGCTTCAAAGGACTAATTTCGTGCTGGAGACTAAACTAAAAATATTTGGCAGGTAGTTGTTAAGGCATATTCGACTGGATGTTGGTTAGTTATCTGGTGTTTAGTCCATGCACCCCGCTGTGCTCCGCAGCTAAATGCGGTTGTAGACTATTAGCCAAGTCGATAATCGAAATTCGCTCGTAACGGAGTGGGGCGGCTGTAATTAAGGGCAACAGGATGGGGGAGACACTCCAGACTCAGGCCCATACACTTTCTACGCCCACCGGGTAACCCAGCCAGTTTGTCTCTTATAATTTTCAGATATTTTTAAATGGTCAAATTATCAAGATAACCGCGGAGACTTTTATTTAGAAAATATTTTACAAAAAGAAAGGAAAAAATTGATAAATGTGAAAACAGAAAAGATGCAGACGAGATTTCGTAGCCGAAATTATGCTGGCTATAAACGGATGTATCTTTACATATTATAAAATTAGTTGTTCTGTATGACTACGAACACATGAACCAGTAGTGTAATTGAGCACAGGTAAAGGCATTGGGTTTTCACAGCTTTAAAGCCGTATTCCCGTAGGATTAGCGGAGGTAAAGCTCCGCACACCTATTTCCTGACCGTAGGCACTAGAGTGGACGTGTGGTTAGCGGCCCATTTTCTTTACCTTTACTTATTTGATAGTGGTCTTGGTTTGTAGGGTTCCGATTGATCGATAATATACTTTGAACTCCTTCACCTTCCACGGGAATGCTTGTGATATCCATGCCCGTACCCTCGTTTAATTTTTTTTGGGTTGGATCACGGCTATCATATTGATGATCTAATTCTGCGACTGAAGTAGTTGGGTAAAACACCACTGATGACATGGAAGCTAACTCCTGGGGCACACTCACTGGATTGTTTAACGTTACAGTGGACATTTCCTCGTTCGGTAGCTCAGTAGGGTTTCCCTCTATGCGAGACCGTTTAACAGTTCTTTCTTCCGAATTTACATTGTTCAACACTGCGATCGAGGGGCAGCTTGCAGAAGCTGCGTCGTTACCTGGGTAGTTGAGCGGATGAAGATGAGATGGCTGTGGCTGGATACCTTGTTGGAAGTGCATCATCGTCGGGGCTGAAAAGGCTGTTTTTGGAAAATAACACGGCTGCAGTGCCGCGTTGATTATTTGCCCCGTGTCTGGGGGCTGTTCCATGTTAGGGCACGGCCCAGGCTTTCAGAAGATGCTAAGAATTGAAGCCTATATCTTCAGGCAATTCAAATTTTATTCACACTTCACTGCACTGACGGACTGTAAGTTCACTTGACTGTTTACGAGACTGACTAAGCTCCGGAACACGGAAGTGATCGCTATGAGCGCAACAGCTAGACTGCGATTATAAGTAAACGATAATTATAATCTGTTTGTATTTGCGAGTAATGTTAATATATTTCAGTTTTATTTAAACATACAACTCAAATTCCACCTATTTTGAGGAAATTCAGGTTACTGGTGAAAAATAAATATCTAAATTATGGTTTTACGCTTCGTCAACGTCAAGACCATTAGAGGCGGGATGGGACTGGGGACAAGGTACGGGAAGGAATTCGGCCATGGCCTTTTAAAGGAAGCATCCTGGCATTCGCCTGGAGTGATTTGGAGAAACCATGGAAAACCAGACCCAAATATGGATGCCAGGACGGGGATTCGAATCGGCGTCCTCCCGAATGCGAGGCCCGAGCGTTAATCGCTCATCCACCACGCTCGGTATAAATCTCATTCTCTTTCTTAGTGTTTGATCATATTTTAACCTTCTTCTCTGCCCCAAGCAATGTAGTCTGATGATATTGAAATGTATAATATTAAAAGGTAACGGGAGTTATCAATTGTGAATCATAATTAATTGATTTTAATATTGATATTTAAGTTATTTGGGTGACAGATTTTAGAATTCAAAATTATTTATTTTATGGGGTTTTAAATTAATCGATATCTGAATTAATATAAAACATGTCAGTGTTTTATTTGATCTAGAAGTATCGAATAAAATTGTATGATTATTTGGAATGCAATTTGACGTAAAAATTTCAGAATCTTTGAATACTGATTTAAGAATAGGAGACTAGTTTCTGTTATCGAACAGGGCGATCGCGGGTCTTTTTGCTGTGGGCAATCAAAGATCGGAGTATTATCAAATACAAGATAGCGATTTGCACGCAAATCGGAATGATCTTTACTCATCTGTCATACCAATTCTTCCCTCTGATGCAACAGATTCACCAGGTTAACAATTGGCGGTTCCTCTTAGCCAGTAATGTCTTGAAGCGGGAAATCTTACCATCTCTGAAATCACGAGCAGCTTTTGGTGTGGTTTTTTGATTTCAGGAAAAAACCGCACTACCTAAAAACCGTGTCATTTTCAAGGCTCACATATCAAAAAACACGATGTGAAAGTACATATCCTTGACTATCTGTCCCTTCTGCTATCGTTTGTCAGGCTTCATACCTCTCTCGCTTTTATTTATGGCCCCTGTCGTAAATCCTGCCTTGTCCTGGTTTTCACTTTGTAGCTTTAAAGACTTCTGCGTTGAATTACAGTGACAGGTATTTGTCGTGTTCACACTAAAGTTAAAAGCACACCGTTTCATCAGTAAAAGTATCCAGTTAAAGTGTAACATTGCAATATTTACCTCAGATTTTGCTTTTAAACTCTCATAACCACATAAAACCCCGATCAATAAATTCCAACCAGAATATAGTTTAAAAAATTTCAGATTTTTATGTTACTTCGCCACAGCTGAAC
>CM061921.1:60929794-60981081 GCA_031002005.1 Vandiemenella viatica
CAGTAGAAGTTAATTCTCGAAACACGTTGTTTAAATACTCGCAGCACTGTTCGTAACGATACGCCACGCATCTCTGCGTCATTTTTTGTGGTTCCCTAAAAAGAATTTTAACTTTCTCTTCAGAGTTTACTAGCGTCTTAAAAAATTATACACTTCAAAAATAATTGTTTTTGACTGACGCCATTTCACTTACAGCGTTTTATAACGGTGTATTGGAATAAACACGACAATGCTGCGACAAATGACAATGCCTGTAGCCAGCGGTCTGCTCGGAGGGGAAGGCAACTGGAGAGGGTAGTGAAGTGAGGTGCGAGACGAGGGACACATGACCTTGACGCGCCAGATGAGAGCGAACATAGTATAGTATCTACTCACCACTGTGTCTGCGAGCCAGTTGTAGTTTGTGTTGGGGTCGGCGATTGGCTTGTTGACAGTATTGCCACTGGATGCGAGCACTCTGACGGGTGCTGCCGCCTCTCCCACTGCTGGGGTGTACACTGTGAGGAGACCGCCTGGGTCCACTACCAACACTCGAACTGCCCCAGGTGCCGTGGGCAGTTGTGCTCCGCAATCCAGCGTCTAAAACATACAAGTCAGTTTCTTCAAGGCTCAACAACCGACTGTCGAATTTTCCAGTTGCCACTCATTCCAAATCTTTGATAGAATCTACAGCTTAACGCGCTATTAAACCATGGAAACCACAGGCGTTATTTACGTCAACAAAGAATGTGGCAGAGTTTAGAAACGGGAAATGGATACCTCTCAACACCCATCTGTTTCTTTTAACAGAATTTTATGGCTTGCGACGACCCCAAGTCATTAGAACTGGGAGAGCATTGTGGGCATGGAACGGGACTGAATTCTTGCCTGGTCCTTTTAAGTAACCACCCCATCAGCAACATGCAGTGATTTCGGTAAACCGTAGAAAATCACCATCCAAAGATCGAACCTGTGTCCTCAAGAATGCTCCAAACGGTAACAGCTCCCTAATAAAGGTTGGTCAAACCATTCCTTATCGTTGATAAGTTCTGAAGTAGCTCTATCATAAGGGACAAAATAGCGGTCTGGTGGCTCAGTGATTAAGGCGTCTGATTGGAAATCGATATATCCCAGTTTCGAATTCAAGTCTCGGCTGGGATATTTAAAAGGCCTTAACCTGACCTTCACCTCTGGCACATCTATCTGTGTAATATGAAGTACGCCAGAACGCTCCCGTGCTTCGGATTCCACATTAAACTGTAGGTACCCTCGAGGGCTAACAACTTTGGCTGTAACACGGATGTGTACACATCCAAAACAAATTCAGACCTTCTTAGGCTGAGCATGGTCCTAGTAGGCCTAAACGAAATACATACAGGGAAAAAAATATTTTTTAAGAAAAGCTTATACATGTTAACAGATTGTGATAACTAGTATAAAAGAATAGGTTGCTTCTTCTAGGCAGTTGAGGTTCATAGTGTAGTTGTGGCGGACATAGAATTCGCGTTCCCTTTCACGACATTGGCTGTACGAATGAATGTGATACGACCAGCATCACAGTCGGCTTGTTTTACCTTCAGAAGGAACACTAACTACAAGCTAACTGCATTTAGTTCATCTTTCTGCTCATTCAGTTTCAAGTAAACTGGTTTCGTATGAAATTGATCGTGTTCAGTCGCTCTGTAAACTGGCTTCGGAATGGTCGCAGCGGGAAAGTTTGATCTGTTGAACGCAATCAAAAGCAGGTACTTCAATTCATAGCCAGTTCTGTCGAATTACGGCGTGAGTTGCACAGCATGGAGGATCGTGGTAGAGTCATCACAAACCAACGTGTCTTTTTAAAACATAACGATGGGTGATTACGAAATTTTAGCATACGGTTGAAAGATTGTAATTTTTTGATAATATATGTCGATTGTTATTGAGTTGAGTTTCATCTGGTTGCTTGGAGTAAAGGCTATGTTATGCACCATTTTCTGGACATGCGTGGAAATATCATCAGTTTTTGTACAGACTCCGCAAGCTTCCAATAGTATCATCAACTGGAACCATGCCTCCGTTTCCTTATGTCAATGTTAGCTAGAATTAAAAGCCCGCTGTTTCAACACCGTAGAATTTCCTGAACACGTATTTAAACTTTCAAATGCACTGATTGAAAGAATGATCAAAATGCAGCGGAAATGTCATAATCACAGCACAGCTTCCGTGTTTATCACAGGCCTCAAGCTTGTAAATAAGTTTCAGAATTTAAATTTACAGAAGTTACGTTTTGCGTTGACCCAAACCAAAAACCATATTCATTTCTTAGAAAATTAAATTCTACAAGGGTCCGATACAAGTAAAGTATGACTTAAGAATGTTTTCCATAAGAAAATGATCTCTTTAGCAGTAGTTACAGGTCTGTCTCAAGGTTTCTATTCATCTTCATCATCTTTAAGGCTTAAATCATTTATGGTTTGTTCCACCTTCATAAATTTTGTCGTCTCCTTCTCTTCTCAGGTTGACTTATCTTCTTCCTTCTATGGCTCATTATTTAGCAGCACGTTTGGTGGCCTGATGTCTTTTATACGTGTTAAATGCTCCATGCATTTCTTCTTCTATCTAATTATTTCCTCATTTTGATTCAATTTTTTAAATTCTTTCCTTATTTCTTCACTCTTTTCTTATCTAGGAAAGTGTTACTAGTCACGGGCCTCCGAAATTTTAGCTGCTTCTATACCCTATGTTTGATGTTCAGTCAGCTTCCATGATTTGCATCCGTATACTAAGGTTATTACAGCAATTACTCTATAAAAATTCATCAATTTGTTTCGTCCGGTGCTTTCAAAATTTCTTTTGATTACTGCACACAAATACTGATATTTCTGTATCTTGGTATTGAGACAGTAATTCATATTCTAAATAAATTTGTTCTATTATTCTGTCCTTAATAAAAATCTTAGCCCGGATTTGTTCGTCTCCCACGAACGCAATTACTTTCGTTTTCACTGAGGAGATTTTCAAATCACAAGCATTTGATATTTTCGTATTAAGTATAGCCCTTGTTGCAACTCATATTCTGTCTCAGCTAAAATCACTTGGCCGTCAGCGAAAAGCATTCATTGTATCTAATACAGTATCATTAAAATGGTTAGGTACACATTTCGGCCATTTCCTAATGACATCGTCTATATAAATGTTAAAATGTGCAAGTGATAGTGGTCAACCTTGATTCACTCCTCGCGTTGTTTTAGTATGATCGCTGTCATGTGAAATTTAAACAAACGTGTTATAATACAAGTTTTCTATTACCTTACTCTTATTCAATGCTGGGGGTAGCCTTTGTCTAACATAATCTGAAACAATTTCATTATGTTCACCGTGTCAAAGGCTTTTTCATAATAATTAAATACTATTTATGTCGGTATTTTGAATCTCAATGCTTTTCTAGAAACTGCGTCATCGTGAAAATGCAGTCTGTACATAACCTTCCCTTTCAGAAGCCATTCTGTTTTCGACTTATCTCCTTTTTTGAATATGAGACACAATGAAACTACCTTACACTCCTACGGTACATGTTCACATGCCCAGCAACGATTTAAAAATTTAATAAACGCATTTTAAATTTACTTCATGAGAACCTAAATAGTTCTGTGTTCAGGTCATCACACTCTGGCGTCTTTTTATTCTTCAATAATACCAAAACTTCGTCGAGCTCATCCAGTTTTATAGGATCTACATATTCATTGATTTCTGCAGTTACAGCTGTTCCTGTATCATCTTCGTATTTATCCGTTCAGTGGGCAGTGAAATACTGTAACAAATCTCCAGTATGGTATTGTGAAAGTCTTCTGTCTTATTCAAATCTTTCAGCAATCTGTAAGCTCTTTTCTGTATACCATGAAGTTCATGTTCTACATCGTTTAGGTAATTCTTCCAGCTTTATCTTTCTTACTTCTTTTGTACTCAATTATATTTTCTACTACTGTGTTTTATTCCTCTTTCTTCTCTATAATGATCCTTACAATACATTCGTTCCATATTTTTAATCCTTTTTTGATATGTCTTTTTCCACGTTTTCGTAGAGCCTCCAATGCGGCTGATGTAATGCTGTTATTAGTTATTTCCTATTTTTGATTGATACATTTGCTAGAATATGATTGAATCTTTATTTGTAGAGAAGATTTAAGTATTTTTTTTTAACAAATATACTTCAAATGTCTCTTTTAGAAGTTTTGTAGTTGGATTTGTCTTATGCCACCTCCAGTGCATCGCCAGTTTTGTACTAAGCAAAAAGTGATCACTGTGGACATCTTAATTAGGCTTTGTATTCTCTGGTGTCATGTACAAACTTTACTACCTTCCCATTTACTAAAGTATAATCAATTGTGGATCTATTACCTTGGCAGGTCTTTATGCCAGAAAAAGATATTTGTTGCTTTCAAGTTATTAAAGCAGAAAAAATCAATTAGTAATTTTCCATAAGAAATTATTGTTACCTGCTATCAACGTGGTCCCATTATATTCTGTATGGTGTTATTTCCCACTCGAACATTAGGAACCCCGCAAATGTAATTCTCAGCTTGACTAGGCGGTCATTAACCCATTCGTAACTATCAATTCTAGGTTACCAACGCTTCATAATCATTATAGCTACTTACGACACGGACCACTTTTGTCATGGTACACCATTGTAAACCATTTACCGAGCGTTGTGGGTGAGCGGTTAACGCTCTGGCCTCGCATTCGGGAGGAAGCAGATTCGAATCTTCGTCCGGGCGTCCAGACTTTGGTTTTCCATGGTTTCCCCAAATCACTTCAGGCGGAAAAAGGCAATGGCCGAATTCCTTCCCTTTCCTCGTTACCTGTCCCGATCCGCCTCCAATTACCTCGACGTTAACGAGGCGTAAAGCCATAAGTTAATATATTATATGCCGGGTGGTTATAATTAAACTTTCCCTATTTAACACGTTATAACACAGAAACTAATTACCATACGAGTACCAAACTGGGTAGCATTAATGTCCACAGTATGGGGTGCATGATTTCCATGCGTCACGTCGCCACCGTCCAGTTCCAACTATGACCACCAGGTGCCGTGATCTCCGAAACACATTTGGAAACGATCGAATTATCAGCCGATCGTTTCCAAATGCTTGGCCGGCACGATCACCTGACCTCACTCCCTGTGATTTCTGGTTGTGGGGCTACCTGAAGGACAGGGTTTACCAGGGGCACATTCACACACGTGCTGATCTGAAGCGCAGCATATCAAGGGAGGTAGTCAGCATACCTACGGACATACTTCGTTCTGCTGTGCAGAATGCAATCCTGCGCTTTCAGACTCTTCTGGACACTGATGGGTGCGATATTGAGCCCCTTTTGTAGCAGTAATGGTACCGATATGTAATGGTATGATGTACCGTAGCAGCACATTAAAAGTGTTTCAATGGAATTAATTCTGCATTATTTCTCTTCCCCATGTTGACATTAATGCTATCTAGTTTGGTACTTGTACGGTAATTCGTTTTCATGTTATAACGTGTTAAATAGGGAAAGTTTAATTATAACCACCAGGTATATATATATATATATATATATATATATATATATATATATATATATATATTAAATTATATCTACCTTTCAATTTCTTATTACTTTCTGCTATTGCAGCCATCTTTATCTTCAGATCTTTTAATTCTTTCTGGAATTCGCTTTCTTTATTACTCAAGCCTCTGGTGTGCCATGCTGCCATTTTTATGTCCTGTCCATTTCCGAATTTTAAGTCCTTTTCCTTTCTTTTTCCACAATACGAAGATCCGTCCGGTTTCTATTCTCTATGTGAAGGTTGCGAGTAGAAGGTAGAAGGAAAATTCCCCCATCATTGGTCACCCTACGTCACATGAAAGTTTTGCCACCTTTAGTATTTGTGTGTGACCTGCCTGTTTTTCTGAAGGTACTGTCTCCCATACCCGGACAAGAATGCTACTATTTATGAAATTTGTCTCCAATATCAGCCATATTTTGAATTAAAAGATATTATTATAAATAAACTAGCTGATCCGGTCACGCGTTGCTGTGACTCAGTAGTTACAGTACGTTGGATCAATGTTATTCTAAACTACCTAGTTTAGTCAAATTAATATCCACTAATATAGACAAAAATATATAGTGTTGAACTATTGGAATGGAGAATTATAAGGAAAATTTTGGGTCCATTGAAAAATACAGTGCAATGGAAGATAAGAACTAATGAGGAAATATATCATAACATTGAAAAAATAACAGAATCATTCAGAAAAAAGGAGAATGATATTTTTTCGACACATCTATCGCATGGATGACACCAGGCTAGCAAAAAAGATATTAAAATATTTTTTGGGATTCAAGAAGTTAAGATTTGAAACGAAATAAAATCAGTGAGCAGTATGGAAAGAAAATATTTTCGAAAGTACATTTCGAATATGGCAGGCAGGATTCCAAGGTAGAGAGGAGAAGAAAACGGGTGCAAAATGGTCCGAAGAGAGAAAGAGAAAACACAGTGCAATAATGAAAGAATACTGGAAAGGAAGAATTGAAATTGACACTTGGTCCCTAGCTGGTGATAATGAAAAGAAGAAGAAAAATGAGAAAGAAACAACAAATACTTACACGTTTTTGAATTTATTGTAACGTTTACTTCAATGTTATATTCATGTGTGTAATTACTTTATCATTATATATAATAACATACAAAAGATACACAACACAATTATAAAAATGATAATACACGAAAAATTCACGAAACTGGGTTATGTCATACATAAACACATATGACGTGGAGTAGACTGTAACATAAATAAATCGAAACACAACGTCACCTACTGGATGGTTATCCAACCTAGATAACCAAGTGTTGTGTCGATAAATTAATACATCGCCATTTGTTAGAAACCTGTGGAACAATGATAATAATTTCGTCGGTCGTAATGACCTGGTGACAGGGTTTCTATTGGCTGCGCATTCGACCCCTGAGCCAGAGGTGAAGGCCGAGTTAAGTGCGTATAGAAGTTCCCGCCGGCACAGGGATTCGAACCAGGGACCTCCACATCCGTAGTCAGACGTCTTAGTCACTAAGCTACCACTTACAAATAATTACAAACGATTGTCCTGTGACAAACATTGAACGAACATTTAATTCGCAATAATAAATATTAAGGTCAATAATGGAGATAAAAACTATCCTATCTTTTAAGTTGCACCAAATTGCACACACTAAGCCAAATTTCATCAAAATCAGTTAAGTAGTTTCGGAGTTCATCTCGGACAAACATCGTGACGCGAGATTTTTATATATATAAAGATTACTTGTACAGGGACATGCATCATTCCAATATACATACGATTCACTACTTATTTGTTTGTTGCTTTATCACTAACATCTACCACATCATCACAAGCAGTAGATATTATACGGCCTACATTGATGTTTCCTTTTGTCAAAATGTTGTCACTGAATTCTTCGTTAAAGAGCAAATCCTCACTATTGAAATTAACTGCATAATTAGCGTGCATGGATGTTAGCAGTATTAGGTTATTAGTGACAAACACAAGAACCAAGATGAACCTCGTCATGGCCACCCTCAAACTGCCTTCACTAAACATACTAAACAAACATGACTAAAGAGAACACCGTGAATGGAATTGCATAAAAACTTTCAATACGGAACAGTGCTATGCTGGAAATAATTGCAAGCGAAGGCTATCCAAAAGTTTGTACCCGCTGGATCCCACAATTATTGACCACAAAACAAATATTTCAGAGAAAAACCATAACTTGAGAGCTTCTTCAGAGAATTATAAATGAAGGAGAAGAATTTTATTAGTATTGTGAGAGGTGATGGAATATGTTTCCATCATATTAAATAAGAAACAAAACGGCAAAGTATGGAATGGAACCATTTGAATTCAATGAACCAAGGATAGCACAGTCTACTGGAGAAGTTAGGTGCACCGTCTTCAGGGATGCAGTACGGTGGTTGGATTCTTAATCCTGGAAAAATCATTATTCCTACTCTTAATGTCCTAACACTTTGTAAGCACAGTCGTACATTGCACGATTATCGCTTTGGAAGGTATATCGTCCCGCAACACGTTAACATGCAGCCGTACTTTGCTCGTTTTATCGTGGAGAAAATTAAGAAATCAATATGGAAGTTTTCGACATTTGCTGAGCACTTATTAGATCATAACCATCCACCCACAAGTATTCAAGCAGATATGAAAGTTCTAAAAATTAATAACTACAGAAAACAATTATTAACGGTGCAACAAAATCTTCTCGGGTGTCCGGCTGGATGGTGGTATAAAAACACGACATTTCGACAGCTGACTCTGCTGTCTTCATCAGGTATCTGTAGTTGTTCTACTTGTTCTCCACTCACACATCAGTTACCTTTACCGGGAGGCGATGTTCCACCAAGTAGAACAACTACAGATACCTGATGAAGACAGCAGAGTCAGCTGTCGAAACGTCGTGTTTTTACACCACCATCCGGCTGGACACCCGAGAAGATTTTGTTGCATCGATACGCCAGGAAAGTCTCCACTCACACATCAGTTACCTTTACGGGGAGGCGATGTTCCACCAAGTAGAACAACTACAGATACCTGATGAAGACAGCAGAGTCAGCTGTCGAAACGTCGTGTTTTTACACCACCATCCGGCTGGACACCCGAGAAGATTTTGTTGCATCGATACGCCGGGAAAGTCTACACCCACACATCAGTTACCTTTACGGGGAGGCGATGTTCCACCAAGTAGAACAACTACAGATACCTGATGAAGACAGCAGAGTCAGCTGTCGAAACGTCGTGTTTTTACACCACCATCCGGCTGGACACCCGAGAAGATTTTGTTGCATCGATACGCCGGGAAAGTCTACACCCACACATCAGTTACCTTTACGGGGAGGCGATGTTCCACCAAGTAGAACAACTACAGATACCTGATGAAGACAGCAGAGTCAGCTGTCGAAACGTCGTGTTTTTACACCACCATCCGGCTGGACACCCGAGAAGATTTTGTTGCATCGATACGCCAGGAAAGTCTCCACTCACACATCAGTTACCTTTACGGGGAGGCGATGTTCCACCAAGTAGAACAACTACAGATACCTGATGAAGACAGCAGAGTCAGCTGTCGAAACGTCGTGTTTTTACACCACCATCCGGCTGGACACCCGAGAAGATTTTGTTGCATCGATATGCCGGGAAAGTCTCCACTCACACATCAATTATTAACGGTGCAAGAAAGTTACCAAATTCACAAAATCATTAACCCAGGGGAAAACAGTGCTCAGTGAATTTACTAACATAACAAACAAAACATTATTCAAAACAATAGAAAGAACAAAGACACATAAAAACCAACAAAAAATCACACAGCTAATATAATCACACAAACAAAGATATATTTTAATAGATAGCGAACATAGATTCTACAGCAACACATACTGGAAGTAGGTTGGTAGAACTGTAAATACATAGTAAACAAATCACAATAAACAATACAAGCCAGTTCCTGTGTGATCATAACAAGTGCTTGTTCAAAACAAATTGCAGAAAGTGAAGCGTATGAAAAATTACAGAGAAAAATGTTAAATTTTAGAAAGAACATCAGTCAGTAATGTGGACGTCTGTAACATAATATAGTGCCTTAAATTTAATAACGACGTATTTTCTGATTAGTATGAACCTTGTCTACTAGTCTGTAAGTTTCACGGTGTAAATAAAAATTTTATTTTACGGTTCATGTAATATATGTAGATTAGTGAATGTACTGTTAATTCACAGTGCACTGTGTCCTATTAAATGCGGTGGTTATAATTGTAATAAAATTATAACCACGATAAAGTCTGCGCATTTGAAAAAAAAAAGAATTGGGGGTACTATTAATAGGCTGCAGAGAAAATATATATATAAAAAGACAAGTGTGTTTATGTGGGTGCAAGTTGTGATGAACGAGAATAACGAATAAACTACCAGTCGGATTAATGTACACCGTGTTGTCCCGTGGGTAAAATATGTTATGATTCATTTAGTAGATGTTACGTTTAAAAAATGAGAACTGTGGTATAAATTTTGTTTGAACGCGATCCACACAAAAACTGCTAATCGATGTTTGATGCGGTTTCGATTACTATATAGCCTTGTAAAATAATGTTTAGTGATGTAGTAAAGTTATAAATTTAAGATAATTCTTCATTGTATGCAATTAACATAAAAACTACTGGTTTGTTTTCTATGGAGTTTTGATTAATTTACAGTCCGTAAAGACACGAATAAAATAGGTCGTGCTTCATTTCGGTGTATTGTCGGAAAAATAAATTCAGCAGATATGGGGTTTGGATTAATGTAAAGCCCACGCTTCCATGAGCAGAATAAGGTTTTATTTTAATATGACATCGAAAAGCTAGAAGATTAAAATAAAAGTGACAACAAATTAGTACATTTTGAGGTAAGTTACTTCTTGGAGTCACAATGTTTATCGTGATTTCAGGTTACGCGTGGCCTCGTATTATTGGTTGGATTGAAGCTACAGTTAACTACGGTCTCCCTTCATGTAATAGAAAAATTGCGTTCAGGGGCCGTCGATCATACATAATCTTCTCAATAATTTTAGTGTTAAGAGGGTCATGCTTACTCTATCATTTCACGCTAACTAAGTTGCGGGCAACTGCTAGTAAAATAATAAATTACTGTCATGTGATAGCAACGTGACAAGAAATGCGTTGCTGCGGTGATGTGGCGTGGTGAGGAGACTCACGGGCTAGTCTATACATCAAGGCGCTTGTAACAGATGTGATCTAAAGGCGCGTTTCCACTGAGGCAACAACGAGCAACATGTAGCATGCTACACGAGTTATTTTGTTGCTACATGTCGCCGTGCGTCATCATACTTTGTCGCAAGTCGAATGTCGCCGAAGAATCTGTTGCTAGTTGTCGCTTGCTACTTGTCGCCGTTGCTTGTAGCATGCGGCAAAAGCATTTCACGTTATGCGGCCACTAGTGTGCGTCATGGCATCAGAAGCAGTGGCAGCTGCTGCTTACTTGATCCTCGCAAATGGCAATAAAAGAAGAAAACGGAAAAAACCTAGGTGGTGGATCAGAGATTTATTTGTTAAAAGTAGTGCGAATCGCAAGGTATTTTGTGTCAAAAGAAGGAAAAGTATCTTGGCAAGACAAATACTAAGACAAAAACATAAACTATGTATTCGTAGGTAAAATAATGTATTTAGCTACGTTACCATTATATGACAATTTATCCCTATCATACACAACTGTATGAATGAAAGGTCGATTCAAGTTTTTTACTATTATTTACCACAATCTAAATTTGGAAACACTTTCTACATACGCTGTTAATACAGCCTATCTTAATTATATGTAAGTCCTTTTGCAAAGTTTTAATTACGACAATTTTTAAAATATATATATATTTTTTAAACCCACCATAAAACTACTTTTATTTACTTATATAACTAAAAAGATTGTAAAGCCCCTATTCCGTCTCTGGATCTGTCATTGGTAAACTATTCTGTCAAAAATAATTAGTTACATGTATTAATTAACGTACCTCATAATTTTCTGCTGTTGAAAAAGTTTGTCTTGGAATGTCAACATCTAACAAAAATGTCAGGAGTTTATAAGCAAACCATTTCTTTTCTTTAGGAGAGGAGCCGCTCTTTGGTTTAGTAATCCTTTTATGTTCACGATGAAAAGCAGACCTCAAATTCTTGATTTTCTTTTTTATTTAATCTAATGAACATTAGTAATTGTTAGCAACTAGTATTAATTTGTCACTTTTCGCTTTCCTGTCTTTACATCATGCACTTTTGTTATTCCACAACTCCGGTGAAGTATGATTATCTTCAATAAATAAGGTTTTTTTTTCTGCACATTCCACTCCATGTCGCCCGTTTTGTGTCGCACTCATCCACCGCCGCTTGGATACTGGCAACATCGTGCGACACGCTATATTTTTGTCGCACAGTGGCCCATACGACCGGCGAAACGGCCCAACCTGTAGCATGCGTCATTGTTGCTTGCTACATGGCGCAGCGTGTTGCTTCGCTTGAAATACTCCTTGTCGCCCAGAAGTTACCCAGAAGTTGCCTCAGTTGCCTCAGTGGAAACGCGCCACAAGACATCTTTGGGGTACCGCGTAAGACATTAGGAATATTCAGCAAATGAAAATAAGTGAAAGGGTTGGAGACAGTGACAGCCGCCAGAAACAGAAAAAACAAACAACAGCTCTTAAGGGGCTGCGTTTGGGTCAACACGGAAACCTTGAAGAGACGGACAGCAACGGTAATGCCAACTCCGCAAGCTACCGAATCAGCTGGGGTACAACGGAGGTTGGGCATAAGCCATCTTTGGAGAAATAAATGTTCGTGTGATTCCGTACAAACAAGTGATGCTCCGAAAATGGCGGGATAAGCTGTTGAGTGACTGACCAATGAACACAGAATATCCATATTTTGTTCTATCATAAGGCTCTACTTTGCATGTACTCGAGGGAAATTCCGGTCAGAAGAAAACGGCGATTGGTGACGAGAAAAAGAGGAGTGGGGTGTATGCAGCGACTTGTTCTGAAGCCCGAGAAGAGGACATCTTGTGCCTGGGAGCTAAGAGAACAGAGGGCAAGTGATTGTGAAAGATTCGTAGCGACGCGCTATGTCTAAAGGCTTGACGAGTTCTATTAGTTATTAGTCAGTTTCTGAGTCTAAAGTTGGACCCCAGCTATTAGTTGCAGACAGTAACTATACAGTGCATCGAAAATGGTGATCTGCTCAAGACCTTATGGACGGACTGGTAAGCGCAATTGTTAGTGTCTAGCTTTCTTCAAGCGTCCAGTAAATTCCATAGACACCCGAAAAACGACCCGCAGAGTGATCTGCAGAGAGAGATAGGGACTCATGTGATACAAAAAAACTTTTCAAGCTAGCAGAAATTTTATTCGGTTTGACAATTTGTTAATTCCGGGAATTCCATATGACTGTTTTCTTTGTAAGTTTACATGTGCCAGATACATTCAGTTGTAATTGTCTCTTTTGTTCAAATATAAATGAAATAATAAATTGTAAGATTTGAACTTGTAAAATTATGTACCTGTTAAAGATAGTTAAAGGGAAAGTTGACCCTGTTCATACAATCTAAAAATTATAAAAGGCGCACAAAATAATTAACCGTAATGAAACCAGCCCCTGATAACCCAGGTAAGCCTTTTCTATCACACGCAGCTCTCGATTATCTGAAAAATTTTCTTTTCCATATTTCGAACTGTACAGTCATATTCTATTTATTTACACTTATTATTAATTTTGATTACATATTTATACATTGAATCATCATTAATTTAACCTACTTTCTTTATTATCTATACAAATTATTACTACATTCCCTACAGGAATAATTATTATTCACGTTAATAGTTCTCGTGATTAGATGATATAGTCATAGTCTTCTTCGCATTGCATATACGGCAGTAACAGTTACATAGAGCATGACAGCGCGAGTGCGTTTCATTCAGTTTTGAATCGCTTCACGACGATGTATGAATTTCTTGAGATCCATTGCAGAGATTGTTCCATTGGATCACAGTCAATCGCACCACCAACTACTTTTCTGTGGGGACAATTTTAGTGCATTTTGAAAACATGTTTGTCTATTATACAGTGGAGATACTTCTGATAACTTTCAGAATATTCACCACCGTCTTCATCTTTGCAGAACGATTTTTTCTCACACAATCCACCTGTTTATTTTGTAGCACTGATTTTTGCGCCGAGCGAACTATAGACGGAACTATATCTCCTATGGTCATTACAGTAAGGAATCATAGCAGCGAGAGGCTATTCATTCCTTAACTGTTTCGTTTTAACTATTGACAACATTCTCAATTTTTTTTAGTATGCAGGGAGATATGTAACGTCCGGGAAGATCATCCCATGAAGGCCATGATTTCTACGTCCTTCTGTTATTTTTCTGAAATGCAATTTTTATGTATAATTATTAGTAGAAGAATACGATTCTGTCGGGTTGCTTATCAAAATATAGTCGCAAGTATTTTTAAATAATTTTTCGAAAAAAAAAATCTAAAAATTTCGTTCACTTTTTTAAAAATAATTTATAATTCAGTTGACAGAAACACATGTAAAGAACATAAAAAACTTGTCTTCTTATGTGAAAGTGGCCGCATGTAATGGTTGCCAGCTGCTAAAGCTAGGCTAGCGCATCACATCTGACAGATGGTGTGGTGAGCAACACTCTCTCCCTCTTACATATCTTTAACAGCTGGCAATCCCTACTTGCGATCACTTTTACATAAGCAACCCAAACTTTTTAATGTTATTTACATGTATCTCTTTGATATGATTTAAAATTTATTTAAGAAACAAATAAACGATTTTTTTTTTAAAAATATTTTAAAATACTTGCGGCCATAGACAACCCGGCAGAATCGTATTTTGCTACTAATAATTAAACATGAAAATTGTATTTCAATCGAATAACAGATGGAAGTAGAAATCATGTAGCCGGATCTTGTCACAGATGGGATGGTAGGTGGAGGTAGAGCTCATGATATTCCTTCAAGACTTCGATTCCCCAAGAGATTATCCTTCCCCTTCCCATCTTAACCTGTAGTTCACCATTGCTTTCTGTATATTTCTGAAGTACGTCAGAACACTTCCGCTTTTCTGATTTCGTGAAAAGCTAGATTCCCTTTAACAGACAGATTATTTTGTGTGGCTAATTACTATAATGGAAATATTCTACTGAGTCTGCGGACTAGTACTTTCACAATTATACACTCCTGGAAATTGAAATAAGAACACCGTGAATTCATTGTCCCAGGAATGGGAAACTTTATATACACATTCCTGGGGTCAGATACAACACATGATCACACAGACAGAACCATAGGCACATGGACACAGGCAACAGAGCATGCACAATGTCGGCACTAGTACCATGTATATCCTCCTTTCGCAGCAATGCAGGCTGCAATTCTCCCATGGAGACGATCGTAGAGGTGCTGGATGTAGTCCTGTGGAACGGCATGCCAAGCCATTTCCACCTGGCGCCTCAGCTGGACCAGCGTTCGTGCTGGACGTGCAGACCACGTGAGACGACGTTTCATCCAGTCCCAAACATGCTCAATAGGGGACAGATCCGGAGATCTCGCTGGCCAGGGTAGTTGACTTACACCTTCTAGAGCACGTTGGGTGGCACGGGATACATGTGGACGTGCATTGTCCTGTTGGAACAGCATGTTCCCTTGCCGGTCTAGGAATGGTAGAATGATGGGTTCGATGACGGTTTGAATGTACCGTGCACTGTTCAGTGTCCCCTCGACGATCACCAGAGGTGTACGGCCAGTGTAGGAGATCGCTCCCCACACCATGATGCCGGGTGTTGGCCCTGTGTGCCTCGGTCGTATGCAGTCCTGATTGTGGCGCTCACCTGCACGGCGCCAAACACGCATACGACCATCATTGGCACCAAGGCAGAAGCGACTCTCATCACTGAAGACGACACGTCTCCATTCGTCCCTCCATACACGCCTGTCGCGACACCACTGGAGGCGGGCTGCACGATGTTGGGGCGTGAGCGGAAGACGACCTAACGGTGCGCGAGACCGTAGCCCAGCTTCATGGAGACGGTTGCGAATGGTCCTCTCTGATACCCCAGGAGCAACAGTGTCCCTAATTTGCCGGGAAGTGGCGGTGCGGTCCCCTACGGCACTGCGAAGGATGCGACGGTCTTGGCGTGCGTCCGTGCGTCGCTGCTGTCCGGACCCAGGTCGACGGGCACGTGCACCTTCCGCCGACCACTGGCGACAACATCGATGTACTGTGGAGACCTCGCGCCCCACATGTTGAGCAATTCGGCGGTACGTCCACCCGGCCTCCCGCATGCCGACTATACGCCCTCGCTCAAAGTCCGTCAACTGCACATACGGTTCACGTACACGCTGTCGCGGCATGCTACCAGTGTTAAAGACTGAGATGGAGCTCCGTATGCCACGGCAAACTGGCTGACACTGACTGCGGCGGTGCCCAACCGCTGCGCAGCTAGCGCCCTTCGACGGCCAACACTGCTGTTCCTGGTGTGTCCGCTGTGCCGTGCGTTTGATCATTGCTTGTACAGCCCTGTCGTAGTGTCCGGAGCAAGTATGGTGGGTCTTACACACCGGCGTCAATGTGTTCTTATTTCAATTTCCAGGAGTGTAATTATTTCTGTAATAGCTCCCGCTCGGAAGTCATTTGAAATACTCAGAGTGGACCTAGGGGTCGATTCAAAAGTTTCATCTTAAAAAACGTATTCTACTTTATTGAGACTTCAGTTGGTCTACCACTGGTGTACCGTTTCAAGTATGCGACCACTCGCATTGCGAAAGGGAATGATAACAGCGTACTTTAGATTCCAACTTAGAACAATCCAATCACTCGCAATTTTTCCCTTATAGTGGCAATTGATGGACGAAGAAAGTCACTAAAGGCGGAGGGAAGGACATGATTGTAAACATTAGTTCACGAAACTGCTAAACATTGAACTAAGCTTTCTGCATATTTATTTTTATAAAGGGATCGTAATAAATGATTAGAAGACGCCGAATCTAATTTGTGAGTGGCTATCTTTCGGGCCTCACATCTGGGAAAAACATTGGTTCGATCACCGCTAATTTCATCCAGATTTTGGTTTTCCTTTTTTGTTTTTTGCTTATGGCTTTACGACTCGTCGACGTCGAGGTCAATAGAGGCGGGAAAGGGCTGGGGACAAGGAAAGGAAGGATTCGCCCATGGCCTTTTGAAGGAACCACCTCGGCTTTCGCCTGAAGTGGTTTGAGGAAACTGTGGAAAACCAAATTCTGGATGGGCCAGATGGGGGAATCGAACTCGCGTCCTCCCAAATGCGAGGCCAGAGCGTTGCCGCTCACTCACCATGCTGGGTCGGATTTTCCATTGTTTCCAGAATTCACTCTGGGCGAATGCCGGGAAGGTTCTTTCAAAAGGCTAAGATCGCATTTCTTCCTCAATACTCTCACCTTTCTAATGACGTCGACGAGCCGCGGAAACCCTAGTTAATGTAGAACAACAGACTGTTTAAAAACAGCAATCAGAAGTATAGGACTAAGGTTACTTAAAGGACTTTTTTAAACCAAATTATTGCTACAGAATTCGGCTGAATTCAAAACGGTGAAGAATCGATATTTACTATTTTAAACTAGTTTTGTATGAAATAGAAAAAGAACTGGATAGTTGGATCTTAATGCATTTACACACAAAAAATACGCCAGCTGAACTTCACACTCGTATATCAAGCCAAAGAAGTTTAGGAGCATAAAATTTTTTCTTCTGAGTTAAATATGTTTCAGTACAAATTACTGCACCCCACATCCTATACCAAGTTGGAGGAACGATATAGTCATAATCAGGGCGATGAAAATCAGTAGCGTGTTTTTCCTCCTTTCTGTGTTTACTTGTCTGGCACGGTGGTTATATAACTAGATACTATCAAAACAACTTGCAGACCGCCAGCCAATATACAACACTATCTGTGACATGCAATGTGCGATGTAGCTCTCAAAATACCTGGAGATTATCGCTTACATATAAAACAGCACCATAACATCAAAAAAATCTGTGTACATACGTAGATAACCGACACAAAAGCAGGTATTTTATGTCACTGAATTTATTTGCATTCATATCGCCTTTAGGCTACGGCGGTGCAGGTACAAAAACAGAGCAACAGAGCGTTCTTTTTAAACTTTAATTTTTAAAAATTCATGAAGGGGCTTAAGCTAACTAGCAACCAGTATCAGCACGATATATTTTATTTTTAGTTAGAACTTATTGACTCATAGACGACGAAATGCATCAGAGCAGAAGAGGATTATGGGAGCTGAAGGTGAAGGAAAATGTCTATTGCCTAAATATGGGACCAGTTATTTCGGGAAATAAGGAAAAAATGAAATCTCTATGTCCGGATCGGGAATCAAAACCAGGTCCTCTACAATTCCAGGCATGAACGGTCCCTTTCTTATCCAAGCGATTGATGGGATATTCCTCAATTACTTCTCCCCCCCCCCCCCAGCCCAAAAAAAAACAGAAAAAGAATAACCCCTTTAATAAAGGGTCGTGACATTTTCATCGTTGCTTTGAAGGATTGGGTTTTTGACCCCTGACTGCTCTGTTTGATAAACATAAAAAGTATTATCACATACTCACACGGTTCACAGACTTACGACAAGAACCTCTCTTCCCGTGAATAGAATGGGCTGTAATGATCATAGCAATCGACAGGACGTTGAACAACAGAAAAAAAAGGAACAGCGGACATACACCACACAAAAAGTACACAGTTCTCCAATTTGCCACATCTTGTAGCTTGAACCCACTGTAGATTTATACAACCTTTTTTTAATTTATTTATGGCTTTACGCCTCGTCGATGTCGATGTAATTAGGGGTGGGATGGGATTGGGACAAGGAACGGGAAGGAATTCGACCATGGCCTTTTTTTGAAGGAATTCGTCCCGGCATTCGCCTAGAGTGATTTGGGGAAACCATGGAAAACACAAATCTGGATGTCCGGACGGGTATTCGAATCGACGTCTTCCCGAATGTGAGGCCAGAACGTTAACCGTTTACTCACTACGCTCTGTTTACACAACTGAAATGTTATATAAAATATTAGTCCTTCATAGCCGACAGTTCCAGCAGAATTAAAGTAGAATACCCTACCGACTATGAAAAAAGGGACCCCCGTGGATTCCATCGTCACAGAAGCCATTGAAATTCGATTGGATGACAACCTGACGAATCGAAAACGTAGCTAAACTTGTGCGACGTCTACACAGCTACGAAAATCCTGTCGCGAGCTCTCCAGGCAACCAGACAACGGTTGCCGAACGAGATTAAAAAAGGAAGAAAAGAAAACCGCCAGTGACCTAATTAGGCTTTGGGTCCGGGGTGCGCCACAGACCGCTGTCGCTATAAATAACTGGTACGCCTCGCCCACACTAGTGAGTCTATTCCGACAAACTTTAAATGAAAATGAAACCCAGTTACTTGCACTGTCTCATTCCATCATCTTTGTTTCTAAAATGTTGCATGTAAATTCACCCGTGATCTAGAATATGTACGAAGAAGAAACGGAATTATTGCTTAACATGTTTCAGTCACCATAAGAAAATTTTATATTTAATAAAGATCACACCGTCGTTCTTCGAGGAGCACTGTATGCGACGGAGACATCGTCGTTAACTCTTAATAAAAAGAAAGACTGATACTGAGAAAAATATTCGGTCTTATCGTCCAAGATAACATCTGGATGCGCAAAAACTCAGAAGAGCTGTATTCATTGACCAAACGATACACCACACTCGCACGGAAAAGACGCATGACATTCTATGCACATGCAGCACGAATGGATTACTCGCCACTGACCAAGAAAATCTTCCACATCATCAACGTACCCGGTCAAACCAAAGCACGCTGGCTTGTAGAAACCAAGAAGGACTTTGCTGAAGTCGACCTAGATCCACTGTCATCTACACATAGTATATAAATAGACAATTAATTACTTCACATAAATTTGCACCCTAGATCCCAAAAGCAAAAAAATCTGAAACTCAGAAATGCATGGACACAAGAGAGACGTCAAGCCCAGAGCGAAAGGATGAGGTTTTGGGAAAATAAGAATAACAATTGGAAGAGTAAGGAGGACAATACAAATTAATCGTTCCACGCGCTCCTTGGTGGGCTAAACGATAAAATAATAAATAATAGAGATACACAATATCGCAAGTGACTTGCCGCTACTGCTGCTAAATTAATAATTTTTGGTTTATAGATTTCCGACCGCTAGAGCAGAGTGTTAAACACTGATATTTCACGGCAACTTGGCCATTCAGTGTGAGAAAACATATTAATATTTTTTAATCCTGTATAATTAACGATTTTGTTCGAGGTATAGAGCTGGAATATTTGTGAATACCGAAGTTAAGTTTGGAGTCCCGGCTCGGGAGATGGAGTATCTTTGGAAAACAACAATGGAGCAAGGGATTATGGGAAATGTGTCCAAATTGAGAAGGAAAGAAGGAATTTATGAGTTTAGTTTTTACATAGTGTTAATCTTATTTTAATGAGATTTAGCCATCGCCAAGTCAATTTTTTACCCAGTCACAAATAAAAGAAGGTTTATGCTAAATTATCGTAAAGTATTTGTATATGCAAGGATATTACATATCGAGTCACAAATCTTACTCAATATTTCAACAGACACGTATTTGCGATGCAGAGGGAATTAATACGCCAACTGTGTGTTACTGATTGATGCATCCAGCATCCTTTTAGGGAGCTAAAACATATTTCGGGACACAACCACCAACTAATGATGATCAAGATACTATCACTAAACCAAATATATCAAGATTCAGACTCTCCTGGCACAAGTTGAGGTGTACGGATGACATTTGTAACATGAGTGTAATGTAAATACGTGTTAAGTCATTATTCTTCAGAAGTTTTAACTATCAAGATGTGGGCGACGCAGCGAACTAACACTTTATTCCTTACGCCTGTCTCATTTGTAGCTCTGTCCATTAACAAAATTTATTTCCTTGCTCCAAGTGGATACATTTCAAAACTATGCAAATATTTCTCTTCTTGTCACCTGCACACATCTACACGAAGGAATTTATGTTTTCCCAACCTTTGGCTAAACAGAGCGACGACATATAAAACAGGTCTAGATGTATCCTCTTTGTGTATTTTACCATAAAATCTGTACTTAAAAACTAAAGGAGATCGAACAAACATGATTAAAACATAAATAACCGCTATCGTTATTCTTGTACTATTTATGGCACTCTAGTATGATCAAAGCTTTAGAATATAGTATACATGAATTCCATTTGAAACTATACTTTCTTCCCGCTCATATGCTCACAAATGACAGATCTCTCTACGATGATCAGGGAAAATAATTTTCATATTTTTATTTTGTATAACTTTTAAATAATATTTGTTATTGATACGTTTCTGGTAATGAGATAAAAAGGTACAGTTTTATAATTGTTATCATAACGCCTTTACAAAGTTTTGATTTTATGGAACTCAGGCTTTAGCTACATTAGAGGCTGAACGTTATCGAAGAAAAAAAAAAACATGAATCATTAACTAGACGACTGGAACGAAAACAGAATTTGATTTTCCGGAAGCCTAATTTGATCCACATCACTCAGCCAATAAAAAGAATTTACAACGAAATAGCAATGCGTTTCAAACTATGCAGTCTTCACAGATGTTTGGTTGAAGGTTTTGTAAAAAACTTTTTTACGACGCATTATGTCATATTAATCAGGTTATAACGGTCTGGTGGCTCAGTGGTTAAGGCGTCCGACTGGAGATTGTAAAGGTTTCCGGTTCGAATCCCTGTCTCGGCGGGGATTTTCAGAGGCCCTTAACCCAACCTTCACCTCTGGCACTGTTTCCTGTGTAATGTGAAGTACGCCTGAACGCTTAAGTGTTTCTGATTCCACGTCAAACAGTAGGACCCCTACACCCGGCAGGACTACCGGGTTAGGTTAAGGTGGCTATGATAGGGGCGGAATACGCAGTCTATAAAAACCCTGTCACCAGGTCATAACGACCACACGAGCCTTTACCTTTAACAGGTTATGACTGTGTATGTTGTTCTAAAACAGAGAAACACACGGATGAGCTTGTATATAACGTCCACACCATCACGGCTAGTTGGCTCCATACATTGTCTGCAGGCAGCAATGAGCGTTAACACTACGTGTTTTCACATCACCATATCGGGGCCTTCTTTTTACTTATGACTTTACAACTCGTAGACATCCTGGTTATTAGAGGCGGGAAAGGACGGTAGGTGGGGGCAAGGAACGGAAGGAATTCGGCCATGGCCTAAACATTGCGGATTAATGATAAGTAGGGTTCCGATCTTTAGGAAAAAGTCATATTTTTTTCTTGCCGACTTTTTGAGCTGAAATCCTGAATTAAACACCGATTCAATGTTTCTTATTGTATTTTATATAAAATATAAAGGCATATTCTGTCCATTTCCCTAGTTTTGGTCATATTTCGATATTATTTACGGTAATATGGTCATATTTTGAGTAAAAATGGGGTGGTTTTTAATAGTACCGGGAATTCACAAGATATAGATGAGAAGAAATTAAGATAATTATTCAGAGAGCTGTACTTATGTTATACAGGTGGCGGAAAAAAAAACTAATTTTCACTGTGGTGAAGAATTAAAGTTTTTCATTATTGTCACTCTCTAAACGTAATGTTACCACCCGCATTTTAATCTCGACAATGCAACAGAAGCATGCCTGTGTCGATTCCTCGTCAATCAATATCTCAATGAAATATCCTCAGTTCATCGTTAAATCTGCAATGGATCAGAGTATACCTACCGCCATTTTGAAAATAAAATTATCTGAATGTGCGAAATTACGTAAGTAAATTTGGAGAGGAGAATTTTAGAACAAATGAAAGAAGTTCTATTCTGTAAATTATCCGAAATTAAAGTGACTTCAACAAATTGATTTAAAATTTAATTTCGCAATGGTGCAGCGAGTGCACGGAAAGCAAATTATTCTGTCTACATGAAAGCGACACTACCTGATGAAATATATGATTTATAATTGAGCATGTTTTGATGCATAGTAAATTTAAATGCTTGGTCATAATATATCACTTTTAGGTCATATTTATCCATTTTTAAAGGTTATTTGCCTGCATATTTCTCTATTCTCTTGGTTTTTTTAAGTCTGCAGGTGAATGTTAATGTCTTGCATTCGGGAGGCATTCTGCTGCGATTACCGACCCAACCATTTGGTTTTTGATTGCTTCCTGAAATCACTCTAATGCCTGTATCCTTTCTTAGTTAAAGCAATAGCCTGTTTCGTCCCTGTTTTATGCCAACAATGCCACACCAGCGATGTATAGGAATCTTATTTATTATTTTAACTGCTAATGGGTCCATTCTAGAAGCCGCTAACACTTCATTCGTCGATAACAATTGAAACAAGTTTCCTCGCATTCGGGAGAACGCGGGTTCGAAACCCCGTTTTACTCTTTTCCAAACATTGGACGACGGCCAACGCTGGCATAGAAAATGGAAGAGAAAAAATTCGATAAACGGTTTTATTTTTTCCTTATGGCTTTACATATCGCCGACGTCGAGGCCATTAGTAGGCGGTAAGGAACTAGGATCAATTAACGGATAGGAATACGGCTGTGACGGGACGTCATTTAATATAATACCGAAATCATATAAGTTTTCTAAGTTTCACTGCAGCCAGACGCCGAGTAAGCACGTCCTGTTGTTCGACTTTCTGCCGATCGACAGTTCGGATTAGAAGCTACACGTGCAGTGCTGAGCATGCAAGCCAATACTTTTCCAGCAAGCTAGAATACATTGATCACTCTCACTTCTTGACTGACGATCTACAAGATAACATCTAGGCCTCGGAGTAGATATTCGCTGCACCAACCTCACCATTCTCTGTTAGTTGTGGACTGTAGGGCTACGTTTCATCCCTAGGGTAAGTATTACGGGTTACGGTATACCTCTGAATTTGTACAACATCGACTGTAGTTGATTTATGGTCCAGTGCAATTAAATTGGGTTTAAAGAGACATTCTTTTATTTCAAGTAGCTCGTAGCTGCCCGCTCCCTCTCCTAATTACAAGTTACCCCCGATGCTCGTGTTTATTTGCTAGCGCAAAAGAAGAAGAGGATAGGCTCAAGAGAGAAGAAGTCAAGAGCAAAAGATACGAAGAAAGTCGGCGCAAGTCATAGGGCATCGTAGGTTAACCATTTAGAACCCACGTGTCAGTCATCCTGGCACACCCGTTTAATAGGCATAGCATGATCATATATATATACATATAGGGTTAACCACACGGCCACGGCTTTTCGAAGGAAGCATTCCGGCATTCACCTGGAGTGATTTCAGGAAACAATGGAAAGCCGAAATCAGGATGGCCGGAGGGGATTCGAAATTCTGTCCTAATGCGATACCCGAGCGCTACCGCTCACTCACCACGCTCGTTAAACTGTTATTATGTTTCCATCGGTGCCAGGGAACAGATAATGAATACCATTACCTTTTTTGGGAAGCTTTTCTACTAATACCTAAACTACTGAGAAAGCAATGACCTACAACAGCCCTGTCACTTTAAAAGAGAAATAATAAAATATTATGAAAAAGAGCTGTGCGTTAATGCAATACTTAAAGGAAGTTAATGGAGTAGAAAATCAGGAGGTGCAATTAGCAGTTGTATTTTGTGTCAGCCTAGAACAGCTCTTAATCACATCGATTCAGTGAATAAATAATTTTCCTGTTAATATTCAGTGACGAGCAAGTCTTGTTCCTTGATTCTTTTTTTAGGGAAGACTGAAAACAATTTTCAAACATCGGTGACAAAAAAAAAAAAAAAAAATATCGCATTACGGTGGTGCAATGGATTTGACCAGTATTTATAGTTCACGTGTGTCTTTGTGATTCTATGGACATTATCATGTATCCAGATATGTAGTTTCATATGTCTATTGATCCACTGGCATGCCCTTACAGAAGATATCATTTTTTGATGACTAAAGTTGTCAGCGTTCATTCTGTATCGCTTGTTTAATCGCAGGTGTTTTGATGAAATCACCCACCTGACCCTTTTTCTTCCTCTACATTCCCTTCAACAGGCCCATAAAATCAATCAACCCTATGTCCCAAACCGTTACCAATAATCGTATCTCTCACCTTGTCAACAGATTCAGTGGCTTAGTGGCTCAGTTGCGGTACAAGAGGTCCTTGCTTTGGATCCCGGTCTCAGCTGGAATGCTTATGTGTCTTAAAATTGATCTACACCTCTGACAAAACTTTGATAAAAGTGGAGTAAGGTAGGACGTTCCGCAATTCTGATTCCACGTAAAGCTGTAAGTCCCATTTCCCCGGTAGAATTACCAGGATCGGTTAGGTGGATTGCATAACGTGTAAGAAATTCTATTACTAGGTCACTAAGACCACACAAAATTATTATTATTATTATTACTGAACAGTCAAAGTTATTCTTTTGTCTATAATTTTCAGGACGTATTAATTCATAGGAATTCCTTAGTAATTCACTGACACTGACATACTCATCGGCCTAACATAATCTTTGACCAATTTGTACCTTTACGGCTCTTCGATGTTGACGTTACTAGAGGTGGTATGTGATTGGGGCCAAGGACCGGGATTGTATACAGCCATGTCGTTTTTTAAATGATCATTCCGGCATTTGCCTGGTGTGACTTCAGGAAACCAAGAAAAACAGAAATACGGATTGCCGCGCGGGGATTCGAACTAGCGTATTCCTGAACCCTTGGCCCGAGGGTTACCGCTTACCCACCAAGCTCAGTTTTGTAAAGTCAATGTATATGTTACGTTAAAAGACCGAAAACGCTCATTGAGCGAAAAAAGCAACCTCAACGCGTTCTGATTTCTTTAAAACGGTCAAAACACATTATTCGGGTTATGGCACTTACAAAAAACAACCTGAACGCTTTGTGGTTAACTTAAAAAGGCCACAACGCGAAATTCGCGTCTGGTCCAGGTAGCATTCTCCACAAATGACGACTAACTATTTTTTTTTTTTTTTTTTTAACCTTGTGACGCGACCGGTAAGAAGAATCATATAGCTATGTTAAATGCACCCTGGACCGATTCATTGTGAGCACAAAGAGATAGGTGCTGATAAGCCACAACGTGTTGTGAGCATTTTCAAGAAACCACAACGCGTTGTAGTCGTTTTTTTCGCACAATGAGCGTTTTCGATCTTTGAGCCTAACACATACATTTTTCGTGCTTCTCTTTTTAAAATACTATCCCCATAATCCCCATATTTCTCTGTATAACATTAGTAAGTAAATGGAAAGTGATGCTAAAGTTTTTTTTTAATGGCATTTGGCTTCCTTAAGCCATACAGCCAGCTCAAGTATGTGTTTATTTTCATCCAGTGTCTATATATCTTTCAAGTAATTGTAGACACACCACAGGACGGATACGACAAGCACACTAACACACAACACTTAAACACCTATGCCCTCGGCCGGACGCGAACCGGCGACCTTCGGTACGTGGGGCCAGTACTGTAGCCCCTACGCTACCGAGGCCGGCCCATGCTAAATTTAGATTAGCGACAAAAGCGGACGAGTTTAGGTCGGACTTATGCTGCAGCTTCGATAGGGCCTATCATTAGTCTCTTCAGTGGGTGCAGCGAGGCTTGCGGTCAGCTAATACAAACCACAAGTTCCTGAGCTCATTGAAACTTGTCCCTTGTTTACGCCAACAACAGCAGCAGTTCTGAGAATTTCTTGTCATAGCATATAATACTGGATGCTATGACGATACGAGATCTTTAATCGCACCGCGGCTTGGAATGCATAAAAAATCTCTTCCTTGATGCAATAAAAATATTACTCAGTTTATTATGTAGACATGACAGACATACGAAACTAAAAGAAGAATTGTTAAACCTACTTGTCTCAAAGATTTTCAGTTTAAAACACTGTAGGTACCTCAGACATACGAAAACATTGGGAAGAAATGTGAAGTCAGAGAGTTTCAGCATCAAAATCTCCCGGCATTTGGCAACAGCTGTTATTGAAACTTTTGTATGACTGTTGTGATATGAAGCTAAGCTCAATAATATCTAATGTTTGCCGTAAATAAAACATAGTTGTAATACGTACAGGGTGTCCAGAAAAGGACTCCCTGATTTCAAAATTAAATATATCGAAAACAAAGATCGATAGAGGAATGCAGTAAACGGTATGTTTATTGTGACAGCTGTAAGAAGTGTATACAGGAGTGTGAAATAATAGTTACAAAAGCTTCTAACAGATGGCGCTGTACGCTGTACGCTGTACAGCTCATATCAGCATACATAAGTGAAATAATCGTATGAAAACAATCTTTGCAAACAATCACATCACAATGTTTTCAAAATGTTCACCATTGGCACTACCCTGAGCTTCGGATCACTATTTAGGCATTACGTATGGCGATTACAGCGCCATCTGTTAGCAGCTTTTGTAACTATTATTTCAAACTGCTTTATACACTTCTTACAGCTGTCACGATAAACATACCGTTTACTGCATTCCTCTATCGATCTTTGTTTTCGAGATATTTAATTTTGAAATCAGGGAGTCCTTTTTTGGACACCCTGTATAAGCAGTAGCACTTTTAGTTAAAGTTATTTAAGTTACAAACACTCATTACAAATGAAAATTATACTAAATTGTATTTCAGAGATATTTAGTTCCCAGGTAACTGTGAATTCTTACTGTTGGTTCAATTGCAGTAGGAACGGGAAGCTGACTTCTCAAAGAAAATATTATTTAATTTTCTAGTTATTCCCTCATTTCAATTTCCATCTATAGCAAGCTCATCTCACACTACGGATCAGTAATTATTTAGCAGTATTCAGTAAATAGAACGTCTCTAAATGTTGTCTTACTTGTTACGAAAACATTATTTGAAATGTGTAATGAATCTTACGCGATGAATAATCATCACCTGAAATTATCTTGGGAAACAAAGGTGATATTATAGTTGAAACATAATAATAATACTGTGATTATTATTGGTTTATACAAGACCTTTACTGAAATGAACCTGTGACTTTATTGCATGCAATTCGAAATAAACATTAATGATAATAGAATGAACCAAAAATATGCATTCAAGTTCCAGACAGCAGAACTACATCTGATAGCCAGCTGAATGGACCCTGGTTATAAGTCATGAGTAGTAAAATTTTTTTTTGTCGAAGACCATTTGGCTGGGTGAAGGATTTTTGTTAGTTACGAGAACATACATGTCGTTTCCACGGTTTCGTCGATACTGCCATTTGCTGGAAGTGACTGCTTTATCCGCCAATCCAGAAGTATGATTTGGGGCTCGCGGCAACAATTAGCGAACTGTTTTTCGAGTGGGATTTGGAGGAACCTTTCCCCTATTTGGCCTTGACCAGGCACCGGGGTGGCGAATAAGAGCGACCGGGCATACTAAATCGTTTTTACAGTTCCCTTGGTCTTAAACTAGCTTCCCACTGCCCGTTGTTTTGTAGGCTGCGCCATGCAGCCGAACTGTAGAGATCAGTACGCGCCACCGGCTATCCCTCACCACCTTGCAGCCACGTTACCTACTGTCGTTTCAGCTACCCGGGCGTTTGATGTTTACAACCCTGTCAGCACAGGCGGGGACCCTTTCCACGGCCCGCTGTTGATTGCTGGAACGGTCTGGCCGGCAAATACACACGTCGTGGGAAGCCACCTTTAGGCGTCCAGACGTTCCAAAAGCGTTAAAGCGTGATAATCGGATTAGCGATCAACGTGCGTCTCTGCTAAGCGTTTTGCATTCCCCTTGCAAACACGCGAGTGTCTGAAATATTTATACGTCCCGCGCTGCAAATATCGATATTGACTGTTTGTGACATTATTGAATAAATTTGTGCCAACAAGTGAATTACGAGGGCGAGTCAAACGAAAACCTTAAATATTTTTTAATATTATTTATTGTGCAGAAGTGGTACAAAGCTGTGTCATTTTTCAACATAATCTCCCCCACGCTCAATGCAAGTCCCCCAACGCTTACAAAGTGCATAAATTCCTTTAGAAAAAAATCCGTTTGGTAGTCCACGCAACCACTCATGCACCGCGTGGCGTACCTCTTCATCAGAACGGAACTTCTTTCCTCCCATTGCTTCTTTGAGTGGTCCAAACACATGGAAATCACTTGGGGCAAGGTCTGGTGAGTATGGTGGATGAGGAAGACACTCAAAATGAATGTCTGTGATTGTTGCAACTGTTGTACGGGCAGTGTGGGGCCTTGCATTGTCATGTTGCAAAAGGACACCTGATGACAGCAATCCACGTCGCCTTGATTTGATTGCAGCCCGAAGATGATTTTTTAGGAGATCTTTGTATGATGCACTGGTGACAGTGGTCCCTCTAGGCATTTAATGCTCCAAAATGACGCCTTTTTCGTCCCAAAAGAGAGTCAACATAACCTTCCCTGCTGATGGTTCTGTTCGAAACTTCTTTGGTTTTGGTGATGAGGAATGGCGCCATTCCTTGCTCGCTCTCTTCGTTTCCGGTTGGTGGAAGTGAACCCAGGTTTCGTCCCCAGTAACGATTCTTGCAAAGAAGCCATTACCTCCTCGTTCAAAGCGCCAAAGAAGTTCTTCACAAGCATCAACACGCCGTTCTCTCATTTCAGGTGTCAGCTGCCATGGCACCCATCTTGCAGACACTTTGTGAAACTGGAGCACATCATGCACAATGTGGTATGCTGAACCATGACTAATCTTTAAACATGCTGCAATGTCTTTCAGTGTCACTCGGCGGTTTTCCATCAAATGGCTTCAACTGCTGCAATGTCCTGTGGAGTCACAACTCATTGTGCCTGCCCTGGACGAGGAGCATCTTCCACTGAAGTCACAGCATTTGCGAACTTCCTACTCCATTCGTAGACTTGCTGCTGTGACAAACATGCATCACCGTACTGAACCTTCATTCTTCGATGAATTTCAATAGGTTTCACATCTTCACTACTCAAAAACCGAATAACAGAACGCTGTTCTTCCCTGGTTCAAGTCTCAAGTGGGGCAGCCATCTTTATACTGATACTGCGACGGTATTTATGCATCTGCACTATGCTGCCACCTACAGGCCATTCTGCACGCTGCTTGTAGCACGCTTGCCAACTGACAGGATAACGGCGTGAAATTTCGATTTTTTATTACAAATTTAAGGTTTTCATTTGACTCACCCTCGTACAACTGAATATAAGTCTATCTTTCGTAAATATTTTGCACTACTGTGCTCCTTCCACGTACATTAGAAATTGTCTTCATTTTTAAAATTATTTTTACGTAATGCATTTCGATCACTGCTGGTCCTATCAAGTTACTATGTTCATCAGTTGTTGTTGCTGCATAGTGAGGGAAACTTTCTAGAAAGAAGGAATGGCTTACATAAATACATCAACATCTACTCAGATGCCAACTCTGATATCGTGCTTAACTATCCGTATGACTGTAATATTGTTGTAACGAATGGTATTGCGAAGGTACGCCTCCACATTCAGTTCTTTGACCTCTCCTAGAGTATTATGCAGTTAATGTATTCAACAGCCTGCTCTGACAGCTGTAAAACTAGGTATTCATTTGGCAATAAGGTGATTGGTCCAAGTAGACATTTCCGGGACGATCCATTTCTAGGTGAAAATGGTTATGCACTCCAGTTTTTTGGTTTGTCGTTTTACTGAATACCAACCCGTACCGCTAAAAATAATAGTGGGGACGACAATAATAATAACACAGTATAGAGTCAATTATTTATTTCGCGAAATTGTCTACAAGTTGGGTAATACAAACTCAGTATTTGAATATATACTGATAAAACCGCACTAAAACCGGCATTTCTAACCTGGAACTAGTTTGCACAATATATAGTTCTTTTTCATGCTGCGTGGTGTATATGTTTTCTCACATCATAATGATGTCTGTCACTCGCTAAAGTTTTAGCTTAGGGAGCGTGCATAAACCACGTAGCTCCATTTTGGCCTCCTGTGAACCCCCCCCCCCCCCCACGTAGCCCTGCGTGGCTTTTGCCTTTACCCCCCCCCCCCCCTCCCCACGTAGCACGTAGCTTTTTTACCCTTTTGATTCCAGAACACATTTTGCACTGTTTTCTCTTGTCAGACTATTGTAAATTACATACGGAGATAATTAAATGAGGGAAATAAATATTCACATGCTGTTGTGACTTATATTCCTCATATTAACTGTGAAAAATGTTATGAAAGGAAAGCTACGTAGCCTGGCTCGGAACCCCCTCCCTCCCCGCACATAGCCTAGCGTAGCCTTCCAGCCAACCTCTCTCCTTAGTAATTCACTGACACTGAACATACTCTTCGGCCTAACATAATCTTTGACCAATTTGTACCTTTACGGCTCTTCGATGTTGACGTTACTAGAGGCGGTATGTGATTGGGGCCAAGGAACGGGATTGTATACAGCCATGTCGTTTTTTAAATGATCATTCCGGCATTTGCCTGGTGTGACTTCAGGAAACCAAGAAAAACATAAATACGGATTGCCGCGCGGGGATTCGATCTAGCGTATTCCTGAACCCTTGGCCCGAGCGTTACCGCTTACCCACCAAGCTCAGTTTTGTCAAGTCAATGTATATGTTACGCTCAAAGACCGAAAACACTCATTGAGCGAAAAAAGCAACCTCAACGCGTTCTGATTTCTTTAAAACGGTCACAACACATTATTCGGGTTATGGCAATTACAAAAAACAGCCTGAACGCGTTGCGGTTAACTTAAAAAGGCCACAACGCGAAATTCGCGTCTGGTCCAGGTAGCATTCTCCACAAATGACGACTCACTTACTATTTTTTTTTAACCTTGTGACGCGACCGGTAAGAAGAATCATATAGCTATGTTAAATGCACCCTGGACCGATTCATTGTGAGCACAAGAGATAGGTACTGTTAAGCCACAACGTGTTGTGACCATTTTCAAGAAACCACAACGCTTTGTGGTCATTTTTTTCGCACAATGAGCGTTTTAGATATTTGAGCCTAACACATACATTTTTCGTTCTCCTCTTTTTAAAATACGAAGATACTACTATCCCCATATTTCTCTGTATAACATTAGTAAGTAAATGGTAAGTGATGCTAAAGTTAGATTAGCGACAAAAGCAGACGAGGTTAGGTCGGACTTATGCTGCAGCTTTGATAGGACCTATCATAAGTCTCTTCAGTGGGTGCGGCGAGGCTTGCGGTCAGCTAATACAAACCACAAGTTCCTGAGCTCATTGAAACTTGTCCCTTGTTTACGTTAACAACAGCAGCAGTTCTGAGAATTTCTTGTCATAGCATATAATACTGGATGCTATGACGATACGAGATCTTTAATCGCACCGCGGCTTGGAATGCATAAAAAATCTCTTCCTTGATGCAATAAAAATATTACTCAGTTTATTATGTAGACATGACAGACATACGAAACTATAAGAAGAATTGTTAAAACTACTTGTCTCTAAGATTTTCAGTTTAAAACACTGTAGGTACCTCAGACATACGAAAACGTTGGAAGAAATGTGAAGTCAGAGAGTTTCAGCATCAAAATCTCCCAGCATTTGGCAACAGCTGTTATCGAAACTATTGTATGACTGTTGTGATATGAAGCTAAGCTCAATAATATCTAATGTTTGCCGTAAATAAAACATAGTTGTAATACGTATAAGCGGTAGCACTTTTAGTTAAAGTTATTTAACTTACAAACACTCATTACAAATGAAAATTATACTAAATTGTATTTTAGAGATATTTAGTTCCCATGTAACTGTGACTGCTTCCTGTTGGTTCATTTGCAATAGGAACTGGAAGCTGAATTCTCAAAGAAAATATTATTTAATTTCCTAGTTATTCCCTCATTTCAATTTCCAGCTATAGCAAGCTCATCTCACACTACGGATCAGTAATTATTTAGCAGTATTCAGTAAATAGAACGTCTCTAAATGTTGTCTTACTTGTTAAGAAAACATTATTTGAAATGTGTAATGAATCTTTCGCGATGAATAATCATCACCTGAAATTATCTTGGGAAACAAAGGTGATATTATAGTTAAAACATAATAATAATACTGTGATTATTATTGGTTTATACGAGACCTTTACTGAAATGAACCTGTGACTTTATTGGATGCAATTCGAAATAAACATTAATGATAATAGAATGAACCAAAAATATGTATTCAAGTTTCAGACAGCAGAACTTCATCTGATTGCCAGCAGAATGAACCCTGGTTATAAGTTATGAGTTGCAATTTTTTTTTTTTTTTTTTTTTTTGTCGAAGATCGCTTGGTTGGGTGAAGGATGTTTGTTAATTACGAGAACATACATGTCGTTTCCACGGTTTCGTCGATACTGCCATTTGCTGGAAGTGACTGCTTTATCCGCCAATCCAGAAGTCACTTCCCAGCGCATGATTTGGGGCTCGCGGCAACAATTAGCGAACTGTTTTTCGAGTGGGATTTGGAGGAACCTTTCCCCTATTTGGCCTTGACCAGGCACCGGGGTGGCGAATAGAGCGACCGGGCATACTAAATCGTTTTTTACAGTTCCCTTGGTCTTAAACTAGCTTCCCACTGCCCGTTGTTTTGTAGGCTGCGCCATGCAGCCGAACTGTAGAGATCAGTACGCGCCACCGGCTATCCCTCACCACCTTGCAGCCACGTTACCTACTGTCGTTTCAGCTACCCGGGCGTTTGATGTTTACAACCCTGTCAGCACAGGCGGGACCCTTTCCACGGCCCGCTGTTGATTGCTGGAACGGTCTGGCCGGCAAATACACACGTCGTGGGAAGCCACCTTTAGGCGTCCAGACGTTCCAAAAGCGTTAAAGCGTGATAATCGGATTAGCGATCAACGTGCGTCTCTGCTAAGCGTTTTGCATTCCCCTTGCAAACACGCGAGTGTCTGAAATATTTATACGTCCCGCGCTGCAAATATCGATATTGACTGTTTGTGACATTATTGAATAAATTTGTGCCAACAAGTGAATTACGAGGGCGAGTCAAACGAAAACCTTAAATATTTTTTAATATTATTTATTGTGCAGAAGTGGTACAAAGCTGTGTCATTTTTCAACATAATCTCCCCCACGCTCAATGCAAGTCCCCCAACGCTTACAAAGTGCATAAATTCCTTTAGAAAAAAATCCGTTTGGTAGTCCACGCAACCACTCATGCACCGCGTGGCGTACCTCTTCATCAGAACGGAACTTCTTTCCTCCCATTGCTTCTTTGAGTGGTCCAAACACATGGAAATCACTTGGGGCAAGGTCTGGTGAGTATGGTGGATGAGGAAGACACTCAAAATGAATGTCTGTGATTGTTGCAACTGTTGTACGGGCAGTGTGGGGCCTTGCATTGTCATGTTGCAAAAGGACACCTGATGACAGCAATCCACGTCGCCTTGATTTGATTGCAGCCCGAAGATGATTTTTTAGGAGATCTTTGTATGATGCACTGGTGACAGTGGTCCCTCTAGGCATTTAATGCTCCAAAATGACGCCTTTTTCGTCCCAAAAGAGAGTCAACATAACCTTCCCTGCTGATGGTTCTGTTCGAAAATTCTTTGGTTTTGGTGATGAGGAATGGCGCCATTCCTTGCTCGCTCTCTTCGTTTCCGGTTGGTGGAAGTGAACCCAGGTTTCGTCCCCAGTAACGATTCTTGCAAAGAAGCCATTACCTCCTCGTTCAAAGCGCCAAAGAAGTTCTTCACAAGCATCAACACGCCGTTCTCTCATTTCAGGTGTCAGCTGCCATGGCACCCATCTTGCAGACACTTTGTGAAACTGGAGCACATCATGCACAATGTGGTATGCTGAACCATGACTAATCTTTAAACATGCTGCAATGTCTTTCAGTGTCACTCGGCGGTTTTCCATCAAATGGCTTCAACTGCTGCAATGTCCTGTGGAGTCACAACTCATTGTGCCTGCCCTGGACGAGGAGCATCTTCCACTGAAGTCACAGCATTTGCGAACTTCCTACTCCATTCGTAGACTTGCTGCTGTGACAAACATGCATCACCGTACTGAACCTTCATTCTTCGATGAATTTCAATAGGTTTCACATCTTCACTACTCAAAAACCGAATAACAGAACGCTGTTCTTCCCTGGTTCAAGTCTCAAGTGGGGCAGCCATCTTTATACTGATACTGCGACGGTATTTATGCATCTGCACTATGCTGCCACCTACAGGCCATTCTGCACGCTGCTTGTAGCACGCTTGCCAACTGACAGGATAACGGCGTGAAATTTCGATTTTTTATTACAAATTTAAGGTTTTCATTTGACTCACCCTCGTACAACTGAATATAAGTCTATCTTTCGTAAATATTTTGCACTACTGTGCTCCTTCCACGTACATTAGAAATTGTCTTCATTTTTAAAATTATTTTTACGTAATGCATTTCGATCACTGCTGGTCCTATCAAGTTACTATGTTCATCAGTTGTTGTTGCTGCATAGTGAGGGAAACTTTCTAGAAAGAAGGAATGGCTTACATAAATACATCAACATCTACTCAGATGCCAACTCTGATATCGTGCTTAACTATCCGTATGACTGTAATATTGTTGTAACGAATGGTATTGCGAAGGTACGCCTCCACATTCAGTTCTTTGACCTCTCCTAGAGTATTATGCAGTTAATGTATTCAACAGCCTGCTCTGACAGCTGTAAAACTAGGTATTCATTTGGCAATAAGGTGATTGGTCCAAGTAGACATTTCCGGGACGATCCATTTCTAGGTGAAAATGGTTATGCACTCCAGTTTTTTGGTTTGTCGTTTTACTGAATACCAACCCGTACCGCTAAAAATAATAGTGGGGACGACAATAATAATAACACAGTATAGAGTCAATTATTTATTTCGCGAAATTGTCTACAAGTTGGGTAATACAAACTCAGTATTTGAATATATACTGATAAAACCGCACTAAAACCGGCATTTCTAACCTGGAACTAGTTTGCACAATATATAGTTCTTTTTCATGCTGCGTGGTGTATATGTTTTCTCACATCATAATGATGTCTGTCACTCGCTAAAGTTTTAGCTTAGGGAGCGTGCATAAACCACGTAGCTCCATTTTGGCCTCCTGTGAAAACCTCCCCCCCCCCCCCCACGTAGCCCTGCGGCGTGGCTTTTGCCTTTACCCCCCCCCCCCTCCCCACGTAGCACGTAGCTTTTTTACCTTTTGATTCCAGAACACATTTTGCACTGTTTTCTCTTGTCAGACTATTGTAAATTACATACGGAGATAATTAAATGAGGGAAATAAATATTCACATGCTGTTGTGACTTATATTCCTCATATTAACTGTGAAAAATGTTATGAAAGGAAAGCTACGTAGCCTGGCTCGGAACCCCCTCCCTCCCCGTAGCCTAGCGTAGCCTTCCAGCCAACCTCTCTCCCCCCCCCCCCCCTGGACCGAGCCACGTAGTTTGTGCACGGTCCAATATTCGAGCTCTGATCTTGTAAGAAAGTCCAGACATTAATCAGTTAGGCAGCAGTGTTGCAAAGGAGGATTCCTGATCAGTATATTGTGTAACAAAATATTTCCGCTGCGAGTATGGTTGGAGGGTATACGATACTGTAGCTGGTTATTAGTCTATCAGATTTGGACGTAAAACTTGATGGCCACCTTGGTATCATTCGGAAGAGAAATTCTGAATAGGCCTGAATTGGGTTTCACCATCACTCTACTGTCATCTTTTTATATAAAACATAGACAACATACTACACTTAACATAAGTTATTTACACACATACAACAAAACTCGGGCACGGAGGAAAGGGACTGAGCATCTTACCTCTGTACCTGGCGCAGTATGACGCCTACTGGAGTAGGCTATAATAGTTCATCAGGGCAGAACAAGGTAAATTAAAAAAAATCCCGCAGTCATTTCATCAGCATTGACGCACATGTTCCTTCCCCGAATACAATTAATTAAGTATTCAAAATAAATCGTAGCAATAGTGAGAAAGGAAGGATTCCTTTGGAATATGTTGGCAGCTCTTAACTAGCTTCCTAATACGATGCCACATACCTCGTCAGACTGTAAATGGCTGTCTGGCAGCTACCAATCCTATCGTGAATTATGCGGTGTCATACTTCTTTTTACCCATGAAAAAAAAAAAACTGCTATGACTATCCGTATTGAGTTAACCTCTGTTAATGAGTAAGCCTGTGTGAGCATCCACGTTGGTTTGACATCTGCGTTTGAGTTCGGAGAAGGACGTCAGTCAAAACCTAAATGATGAATAACGTTGTGGGAAGCTGGATACAACGCCTGTAGACGGTCGCAGATCGCGGTTCCTACGCTTCCCTCAAATAGACGATTTCCTGCGAGCTTTAAGGACACCATATAAAATAAAAACTGAAGCATATGAAATACAGTGACAATTAAATGCGAAATGGGTGCGTTGTGAAAATTTTGAGTACATAAAGGAACATGTCGAAGAACATTACAACACAAAAAGGTAGAATGATGTGTCACGATTAAAAATACATGGAATTTCTTCATTTGTTAGTAGTAGGGAAAAGGGTAAGAGAAGAACTTTAGAGAAAATCAAAAGATGGAAGTAAATGAAGGATCAAAGTAAGCACGTACCTTGTAATGTGGATTGTATATACTGTATATTGAAAGCTTAACTCAGGGTGAAATGCGATTGACTGCGGCAAACATGACTACAGAAAGATCACATGCACTTTGCTACCACAATTTGCTAGGTTAATCTTGTAGCATGTATCCTGCTGTCGATACCTTCCTCGAATTATTTCAACTGCTTGCCGCAATTCGTCCGGAATACACTGGAAAATGTTGATCAAGTTAAATTTAAAATAGACACTGGAAACTGTTGATCAAATTAAATTTAAAATAGACACTGGACTTCCAAAGCAAGTAACACCATTCAGCATACTTATACTGAGATAGACTGATAAGTATTTGGAGAAATAGTTTCGGAATTAGAATTTTTTTTTTTTTTTTTTTTTTTTTTTTTTTGTAACAGTTTAACGTCCCTTTTTAACAACGTGGTCTTTAGAGACGGGAAAGGATGGGGGCAAGGAATGGGAAGGAATTCGGCCATGGCCTTTTGAAGGAAGCATCCCGGCATTCACCTGGAGTGATTTGGGGAAACCATGGAAAACCCAAATCTGGATGCCCGGACGGGGATTCGAACCGCCGTCCTCCCGAATGCGAGGCCAGAACGCTATCCGTTACACCACCACGCTCGGTGCTGAATTAGAAATAAAATTTGTGAAAGTTTAATGCAATTTACATCAGACGACAGCTTAGTAATATGCCCGGATTGAGAATTCAATAGCACTTATATAGCAAAAACGCAATTTCCTCAAGTAGCAGCAAGCAATCGCCCAAGTCATGGGAAAAAACTTCATCGAGAAGAAACCTAAGAAATGCACAGGCCAGACCAATGAAAAATATATATAAGCAAGCTTATCAAAACTTAGGCGTTACTTATCTACACGCAAATCTGGGAAACGTATGTCCATGTACATGTGTATTTCCATCGGTTCCCCCAAATTTGGTCTATCTTTTAATTATTCCGTCACTTCTGCTCGTAAGGCATTCAAGCGAAAGAATGGTCCAGAACACAAAAGAAACGATTTAAACAAGTACTGCCCTGTAATTAGAACGTATAATGTTATTTTTTAACGCTACAGTCGACATTGCTTCCAGAGAGAAAATCTTTATTTTTTTCCAGAGTAAACGTAGCTGAAACCATTTTTAATTTGATGGTGGTATATCTATACATATAACAAAACTAACCGGTAAAAGTATATACGTTTAAGGTCTTTTTCTAAATACAAGTTGGTGATACTATTAATAAGCTACAGACAAGAAATCAATAGTTTATTAAATTTCTGTGTGTGTGTGTGTGTGTGTGTGTCTGTCTGCAAGTTGGGATGAACAGAATTCATGTAAAAATTACTTTTCGGATTTTTACGGGGTTCCATTTAATGTACAGCCCATGGTACCGTGGGTAAAATATAGTAGGATTAATTTTGAGATGATGTCGAAAAGCTAAGATTTTTTTAAAGAAAATAGTCTCAACTTCTCGCCGAACCAGAATCATGAAAAAACTACTGGCAGAATTTTGATGAGATTTTGAGTAAAGTACACCATATTGTCCCGCGGGTAAAAATAAAATATGTTTCTCTTCGATGTGACGTTGGAAAAATGAGAACTTCAGGCTAAATTCTCGGTGAATGCGAATCACGCAGAAAATACTGGTTGATTTTTGATAGTTTCAATTAATGTACAAACGGGTTAAAAGTGTTTAATTTGGATTTAATGTTCCGAAAAATTAGAATTTTAGGACAATTTGTCATTAAAGGTGATTCATTAAAAAAACTACTGGTATTATTTTGATGTGGTTGCGATTAAAGTACAACGCGTGGACCGACCGTGGTGGGTGAGCGGTTAACGCTCTGGCCTCGCATTCGGGAGGACGCGGGTTCGAATCCGTCCGGGCATCCAGATTTGGGTGTTCCATGGTTTCCCCAAATCACTCCAGGCTAATCCCGAGATACTTCCTTCAAAAAGCCATGGCCGAATTCCATCCCGTTCCTTGCCCCCAATTCTTTCCCGCCTCTAATGACCTAGACGTCAACAAGGCGTAAATAAAGCAAAACAACAAAACGAGTGGGACCACGTATAAATTTTGGTATGATTCATTTTGTTGAGAAGTGGAAAAATGAGAAATTTGGAGTAAATTTTCGTAGTATGCGATTCACGAAATACTATTGGTTAGCTTTTGGTAGTATTTCGATTAACGTATAGCCCTATGTCGCAAGTGTAAAACGGTATGACTCGTATTGTTAGTGATTATATGATTATAACCATATTCAGAAAGGGTTGCAAAATTAGGAAACGGAGAAACAGATTTATAACTAGAGTTTAATCCGTTGACTACGAGTGACAGAAAATGCTTTTAGACTAATAAGCCAAGTGTTTAAGACTTTTCTGAAATCCTATCACTGTAGCGCTAGATGCGGCTGATATTATTATTATTATTATTATTATTATTATTATTACTCCGCGATTCACTAAAAGTATGTGGCGGAGGGTGCATAGCACCTATCGAGAAGTGTTATGGTTTGGAAGGGTTATAAGGGATATGGCAGGAGGCGCCCATGGGCTATTGTGAGGAACCATCCCCGCATTCGCGTGGAGTGATCTGGGAAAACCATGGAAAACCCAGATCAGGATGGCTGGAGTGCTTTATCGAAAGCTACTCCTGTCGGATTTTAAGTTTACTCGCCCGGTAAGTCCTTTCTATTCCATTCCCTAATCGCTCGTGGGAAAAATGAGTACAGAAATGAATCGGTTCTGGCCCTGATTTCTCTTATCTTATTTTCACGGTCATTTCGAGATATGAATGTTGCTGGTAGCAATATTTGCTGACTGTCATTCCGAAATACATCTGTCGTGAATTTTTCAATTAGCTTCCGTCGAGAGCAACGCCTTCGGTGTTCCAGGTCTTCCCAACCTAACTCCTTCAACATCGCACTTACGCTTTCCCTCCAACTATATATACCTGTCACGAATCGGGCGGCTCTTCTTTGGACCTTCTCTAAAGCCTCCATTAACCCCTTTTGATGGGGACCCCATACAGAACAACAATACTCTAAGTGAGGACGTACTAGTGACTTGTATACAATCGATTTAACTTCCTGAGTGCATTGATTTAAATTACGACCTAGAAATCGGAGTATACGATTTGCTATCCCCATTACATTCTCAATATGCTCATTCCACGACAAATTATTACGAATTGTTACCCCTAGGTATTTAGCGGAATCTACCGTTCTAAGGACAGTGTCATTAATCGTATATTCATAGTTAAATGGTGTCACCTTTTTACTTACACGCATGACTTGGCACTTTTTAGCGTTTAACTCCAACTGCCAATCTTTACACCACGCAATTATTTTTGTAATATCGTCTTGTAACCAAGCGCAGTCGTCCAGGGTTTTGATTTCGCAATAAATTATAGCATCATCGGCAAATAATCTTTTCATTATCAGCGTGTTGTTAACATAATTTACTACCCGACAGTCATCATGAGGAGCAAAATATTCCATTTTATTGTTACAGTATTAATTAAACTAGTAGCCATGTTAAGCTTTTCTCGTTTTGTAAAATTTTAAAATAGTCAAGAATTTTCAGATTAGAGAAAAACGAAGATTTATTCTGCAGTGAGTACGGCTTATTGGCGTGGTAAGAGGAAGTCATTAATAATAGATCCCAACCACTGACTTATATCAAATAATAAACAAGATATATGCTCTTCGCAGACAGACGCTGCCCTTTACATTTTACTGACATCTTTTTGTTTTATTCATTTTGTATGATCAATGATATAAAAGTTTATGTGTACGAACAATTTACATTTAAATATATTTATAAGTAAAAGAATAAACTTAAAATACTTTTGTTTTATTTAGCTTCCGTGCTATAGCGTTTCAAATGTTCTCTTTAATTAAGACATTGCAGCATTGAGTGTGACTTACGTCATAAATCACTGGATATTTAACAGTAGAATTTATTAAATTTATCTTTCTTCGTTATCAGAAAAACTCAATGTCACCAAATAAACACATTTCTTCGGTATGTGGTTGGCGGCACTACTGGTTCGTGCGCGGTGGTAGCAGGGCTCAGCTGCCGGCGACAGAGGCGCCCTGTTCCGAACGCGTTCCCTTGAAAACTATAGAAACCAGTGGTGACGTCTGCCGTCGGCCTTGAAGGTCTCCCCTCGGCGGTCTGCAGTCTGCAACTGTGTTCGGAACCGTACCTTTTAAGGAGGCGGCGGCTGGACCCATCTACAGGCGTGGACAACCGACCGCAGTTAAGTATGCAGTGACAGCTGACAAATTGTGATGCTTTCCGTTGAACTAAAATCGTGTATCATGTGTGACATCGATTCGCAACACGACGATTTTGTTGTTATTAACTAATTTTATGTTATTTTTAATTTCAGGGACGAACCGAGAGAGGATCCCGGTCATTCCTAACCTGGACTGGCCAGCGATGAAAAAGCGATGCTGAAGAGGGAAATGAGGAAGTTCTAGTAATCCCTTGTAGCGTAGAGAAGATTACTTCGTGTCGAGGCACTGCTCTGTGCCGTTTAAAATATCTTCTGTGTATAGTTACAGAAGCAACAAGTTCACTCAGCATATGGTTACTAGGTGATTATGATACAACTTTGGAATGATATAGAAATTTACTGAGATAACTTACAGAATCGGTAGATGTGTCATTTTGTAGTAAAAGTGTTATTTTGGTTCGATGTGACTACCATTTGTCATGCTGCAAACATCCCACCGGTAATCAATTTCTTCCCACACTCGTTGCAGAAAATCGGGCGTAACTTGTGTAGCGGCAGATTCGATTTTTCAGGCCGGCCAAATTGTTTGGTAAGGAAAGAACATACGATCTTTAATGAAACCCCAGAGGAAGAAATCAAGTCTGGGGAGCGAGGTGGCCATGCGATTGGACCTTCACGGCCAATCAACCGACCAGGGAAGCAATTATCAAGGAAACCTCAACTTCCGTGAGGAAATGAAGTGCTGCACCGTCTTGCTGGTAGTAAAACATTCCATCTCGGTTACCATCATCAATCTGTGGAATTAAAAAGTTCTCAATCATATTCAGATTCACAATACCAGTAAATGTTTTTTTTTTCATGAAGAAGAAAGGTTGGTACAATTTCAATTTGCATGTCACAGTGAACAACCCGTCTCAACAAAGTTCTTGTGCCAAGCGTAAATTGTAGGTCTGCTTGGAGGTTCTTTAGCGTATTCGGTGCGAAATTTACGCCGAACAATTGATGCAGAGTTCGTTTCATGAAACCAAAACACACAGCGAGCAGGCTCTGCACCAGTGAAAGTAGCCATTTTAACTGCGCGCTTCGCTGGCACTCCTGGTGGCAGAATGGTGTACCGTTGCATTACGTGCATTAAACTTGAGGTTGTTTGCTACAGAATGACACATATACCGATTCTGTAAGTTATCTCAACAAATTTCTATATCATGCCAAAGTTGTAAAGTCCTTTTTGAATAGCCCTGTATGTGAAATCAATGATACGTGTTAACTGTTAACATGTGCATATTAGTGCAGGATCCTCCGCGCTTGGTGTATGTGTTCAAGTTTCGTTCGTACTGATCTCACATATTTACGTGAGATATCCTTCATCTAATGTACCATACAGATATCAATCAACCTTACACGAAAAAGGAAAGCTGTAACACCCGACAACCTGGTCATTGGTTCAGTGATCATTCATCGTCGGAGAATGAGTAGAGCTTCCACATGATAAATTCTACGAACAGCCACACACCACAAATGCAATATTGATTTTTGTCAATCCCCATAGCATGTGTTTCTGACTAAGTATAGGTGGGCTTCCCATGCAGCGTCAGACGCCAGCGACTGACTCACCAGCGGCTGACTCTGGGCGTCAGCCGCGCCGTGGGCGCTTCCTATGGCGCGGCGGCCGCCCAGCGGTCCTGGTACTGGAAGGTCATTAGCGAGCTCGATTTGATGTTTCATTTAATGTTAGAAGATCGGTGTAAAGCCAGAAACAACTGATAATTTGGTTATTGTTGCTTGCTGTTTGCATAATTTACCTAGAGATGCATTCTTCGAAAGAAATTACGTTCCTCATTATAAAATAAACAAAAAAGAACAACTACCAACTGAAAATCTAGGACCATTAACAAGGGGTGGCTTTTCTGTGAGAGGCTCATGCACAGAATACTTCAACAGCCGTGCAGGTGTAGGGTAAACTCCCTGGCAAGGCAATCACGTTGCAATAACTCATTATAGCTACTTTCTAATTGTATTATATTAAAAATATGAACATATATTATTAAAAATTCACACTTGTATTTATATTAATTATATTATGCCTATTTATTTCGTGTATTATTTATTAATTTTTGTCATGCAACAAAATAATTATGAAAATTATTAATATTGAGTTTAATAATTATGCATATAAAGGTGAGATAGATGAATCAACGAAAGAATATTTTTATGTGCGTGCCAATAAACCACTGAGTTCGACCTGAGCAAAGTTTGAGTTCTGTTCGATGTCTACTTCATGCAAGACCAAAAACTGAGTCTCAATGCAGATACTATAGTGAATAAAAACCGCCAGAATATTTTAAGTTTTGCTATATCAGTTAGAGTCAGTAATACAATATCTACAAAATGAAATTTTAATTAAAATTAACTACTGTATGTGGTATATTGCAATTACACAACGTGAAGTAGCTGGATTTTATGAAGGCTTCTGTAATAACAAGTGACACGATGGTAATATGAATAAACTTATGTTACATTATATTGTGCTTTTATTACCTGATCTTTCTACGAATTCCGCTATTTTTTTTTTCCAAATATTGTCCTTCTCAGATTGTTCCTCGTACAGTGGTGAAGAAACATCATATATACAAGGAAATTTGCACTCTACTTCCACCATCTTTTATCCTCCACTGCTGTAAATAACACCTTTCGGTCTGACATATTTGGAATGTTCCGCTAGCGGCTGCAACTCTCGGACCGGTTCAGTCGCGCGGCTCAAGCGGTCGTTTCCGAGAACGCGCTCCCGTTGCTTTCTCCATTGTCATCATGCGGCTGATGTACGCGGCATCCGCCAGCGTCTGATGCTGCATAGGAAGCGCACCTTCACGGCTCTGACACCAACGTCGCACTTGTTCTCTGTTTTAATTAAACGAGCTACACTGGAATTACTATTCTAAACGAGGAATGATGATCTCACCTGTTTAACCTGCACCCATCGTGAAGTACCGTTTGGCCTCCACATGACGACGTAGACTAAATGTGTCGCGTCTGGAACGGCCGGCCACCTCAGCTCAGCGTCAGACACCAGCAGTAAGCCGACAACACGCGTGGCGGACAGCGGCGGAGGATCAGCCGCCCCCACCTCCAGGAAGAAACGACACGCCTGGCGGCAGCCTGGGAACTGTACACACAAAACCATACGCAGATAATACACGACAGTAAGACAAGTCCATGAACTACGTATCTCCATTTTGGTCTCTTTTGAATCCCCTCCCCCCAATGTAGCCTGAAGTGGATTTTTCCAGAACCCTTCATCCCCCCCCTTTGAATGTAGCTTATTTCCCTATCAATTTCAGAATACATATTTAAGTTGTTTCCTTATACAAGACTATCGTTAAAATTACTGCGTATATAATGAACACGACCGATATTTGTGTTGTGTGATTTTATAAAGTTATAAATATTCTGAATTAAATGGTGATACTAGCTACTCCTGAAGATGATCAATTATTTGGAAAAAATTCATTCTCAAATGCGACGAGGAATATTTTTTTCTTTGAATATCGCTATACGCCTCGTCAACGTCGAGATCATTAGAGGCGGGAAAGGATGGGGGACGGGAAGGAATTCGGCGATGGCCTTTTGTAGGAAGCATCCCGGCATTCGCCTGGAGTAATTTGGGGAAACCATGGAAAAATAATTTAGATGCCCAGACGGGGATTCAAACCCACGTCGTCCCGAATGCGGGGCCAGAGCGTTAACCACTCACCCACCACGCTCGGTCGAGGAATAGTATTCTAGAAGTGTTACTACAAAACATTTTCATTTCATTCATCTTTTATTAAGTGATAAACTATAACAATCTATATCTGTCACGTAAAAAAATTAAGAAGGACTGCAATTTTTTATGTTTTCTTTAGCTGCAGTTGTGTCTCCTTTCTTTATACAATACCAGGGAATGAAGCTATGACTTGCGTAAAAGATTTCCATCGTTCATTGATGCCGTTTTGGATACCGAAAACTCACTAGCTAAACGTTTCCGATAAGCATCGTAAAGTCTAGGATACAGCCTCACTTCACACTAACTTTGAACATCAAATAACACTTCAGCTAGCACTATAATTAAAGATTCACCGAAATACACTTGACAGATCAAAACAGCTTTATTTCAAAACAACATAATAATACTAACTGAAGTGGTAAATCCCGCACATCTTTCAGCGATGTTGAGTTTAGATACCGCGTGCCCAATGTTTCCCAACACTGCAGTCAGCCTACAAGTCACACGCATGGACCGCATTGTCTTTTTTTTTTTTTTTTTATTGTATTTACGTCTCTCAACATCGAGGTCTTTAGAGACGGGAAAGGATGGGGGACAAGGATAGGGGCAAGGAATGGGAAGGAATTCGGCCATGGCCTTTTGAAGGAAGCATCCCGGCATTTGCCTGGAGTGATTTGGGAAACCATGGAAAACCCAAATCTGGATGCCCGGACGGGGATCGAACCGCCGTCCTCCCGAATTCGAGGCGAGAACACTATCCGTTACACCACCACGCTCGGTGACCGCATTGTCAGCATAAGGAATATCTAAAATACATGCGGAGATAATTAAATGACGGAAACAAATATCCACAACGTGTGGAATTCACAGCATTAAATTTTAAATGTAACAAACAAATTAATGAGACGCTACGTAGCTTGGCTCGAGCAAATACCCCCCCCCTCCCCTTCCACGAATCACAGCGTAGCTTTTTACCCCCCCCCCCTTGACGGAGCCACGTAGTTTATGGACGCTCCCGTATTAAAGAGCCCATCACACTTTGTAACAGATTTCTTATTTCACTTTAGTAACTGAAAAGGAGTGAGAAAATAAAAATGATTTGAGGAAGATGACAAAGTTTGGAATTTTGGAATTACGTACAAATGTCACAGTTAAAACACGTCTTCTGAAATAGTACGAAGGTGTATTAAATATAAACGAGACTTATTTTTTTAATATTTACCATAACAAATGCGCTGTACATACTATTTCTCATCATAATCTCCTGATTCAGAAATACACTTTTCCCAGTGAATCGGAAGCTTATTCATGCAGTCATCGTAGATGGAACTAAGTTGCGTCAGTACCCAAATGCACACGAAGCACCCGTGGTCCATAGAAATGAAAATCACAGGGTGATAGGTCAGGGCTGTCAGGAGAATAATCAATTTTGCTTTCAGTGAGAACTGCAGTGTGTGACAGAGGGTAGTCACGTCTCTTATCAGCTAGTCACGTCTTTTTCAGCGATAAGCAAGCTTAATCCCATCCAAAAGGTTGCAGAGTAGTATGCTGCATTGATGGTGCGATGTCCATCCAAAAAAATCAATGTGCAAAATGCGACGACAGTAAAAAAAAAAAAGTTGGAAACACCTTGCCAGCTGATCGTCAAGTCTTGACCTTTACTGAGGCTGTCTCATTCTTATTTCTCCACCCCATACTCGCTTGTTTTGACTCAGATGGATAGTGGTGGACTCAAGTTTGATTACAGGGTATGACGCGATTTAAAAATGTGTCCCTTTCTTCCGCAGACCGTGCGGAGTGTCGTTCACAGATCTGCAAATGTTCCAACTGATGTTCCACAGTTAAAAGACGAGGCAGCCACCGGACATACACTTTACGAAACCCTAGGTGCTTTGTGATGATGGCTTGAGTGCTGTCATAACTTATTCCGACCTCACAAGAAATTTCCGAACCGTCAAAGGTCGGTCACCCTCAGTAAAGTCAAGAATTGTGCGAATGTTCTGCTCTGTAATGCTCGTCCGTGAACGACGATCGTGGCTTTCATTTTTTGACCTATTCCTCTCAGGAATTTATTACTCCAGGCAAACACATGAGCCCTTTACAGTGTACCATCTCCGCACTTTGCCTTTAATGTTCGCAGAATTTTGGTTGGTTTCGCGCCTTCACAAATGAAAAAATTAGCAATTACACGTTGCGCAACCGAGGAATGCAGGTCTTGCTTAGTACAGACTTCTAACTGCGCGTGGTAGGGCCAACAATCGTTCTCCCTACTCCCTACATTCCCAACAATCAAAGTGTAGAAGCGCATTACCACCCTGGCCATTACTGAGAGCTGAGTCGAAAAAAAAAAAAAAAATCGTTTATATTGGATCCATCCTCGTACTTTCAGGCTGCTAAGTAAATAACCCATAGTCGTTAGTATTACTGGTTATTAAATAACGTTATCTACTGCTCCACATCTCAGAGACTGCTTTCACATGGAATCAAAGTGAACACATCTAATCTAATCCACAGTAATATAATCAACATTAGTTTAGTCAGGCAATTAAACACCACAAAAACGTACATCAGACTCGATCGCATTCTCCCATATCATTAGGGTCTGATATAAAGTTAATGGGTCAGCATACTAGCTGGATCTGTAATTCTGGTCCCTTTTATTGTTCCTCGTGATTTCAACTGACTAACGCAGCATCTACACGTTTTGATACGGCCTAATTATAATGTGTCTACAATAACATAATTATTCTGTGTAGTACAACAGAGAATTTTAAAAATTTCCTTTACATTTTCTTGATTCGCGAGAACTTATTTTGACAATTATAGCTTTCACTTGTCACGTTGTACGCGGATATTTTGCTAGGACCGATAATCTCGGTTCTGGTCGTTTGGCGCGGGCACCAATATTTTGTACGTTTCGATTAACACGCCGCGCCAGTGGCTCATTCGCTATAAATGCTCGTTCGCAGTATGCTAGTAATTTACTCGAGTAGCGAGCAATTTAGTAACTAAACGTGTGTCGACAATGAAAATTTAGTCGAGCAATTTAGCCAGTAGTTTAGTAGAGTCGATCCGTTTTGTTCTATTAAATCGAGGGAGTAGCACCCCCCACCACTATTACTATTACTATTACTATTACTCCGCGATTCACGAAAAGTGTGTGGCGGAGGGTGCATTGCACCTATCCGAGAAGGTAATGGTTTGGACTCGCTCATCGGCTAAACAAATCTGAACCTATTGTTTAAGTCAAGTTCATTAGCTGCAGCAAAAATGTCGTTTCGCTGGAGCGAAGAAACAACTTTAAAATTTGTTTCTAAATATGTAGAACATGAATGCTTGTAGAATATTAAGTCCCCGCACTATAAGAACAAACCAAGCACATGGATTGTACAATAAATATACCTGAATTTGGTGAGAAGTAAATTGAAAATTAAAAACATCAGCTTACTGCACAATTTTATTAATTATTTTATTATAATAGCATCTAGATAATACAATAAGATATTATTCCTATTGTTATTAGAATAACTACCTAACGCGATAAAAATCTTTTTAGAATTATCTACTCGCAGAAGTTATAAAAAAGAGTCCAAAAATTTAGGTGCAGGTACTGAAACAGTTTACATTTCTTCAGTAAAATGATTCAGTTTAGTGGATGCATCTCTATGAAACATTACTTCAATTCCTTTAATGTTTCATAGATTCCTTCACACTGTGATGAATTAGGAAATAGCTGATTTTCCGTGTATAAATACGAGGTTTGAGTGTCTTTAAACTCCATCCGGTGGCATTAAAGTAGAGAACTGCCTGCTATTATGTAATTGCCGGAATTGCACTTCTTAAATAGGTATCTTCACGCTGGATTTGCGACTGCATTTTCATTAACACAACTTTTGGACATTCTCAAACTATTCTTAGGGACCTTCTAATGCTAATTCCTTCAGAAGACAATTTGTAGTTCCTAGTTCATCCCTGCTATTAACCCATTTTCGTACCCATTGCTTTTTTCTTTATCGCATAAACTTCTTCATCCATTTCTTCTAAAATAGCGCTTAACCTTAGCAATATCAGCTCATTCATTTGATTGCGTTGCAGCCTGTACATCCGGCAAAATGCGACAAAACTTATGTACTGTACTCGACCGTAATGCGAACGATTTTTGGTCAGTAGCGAGTAATTTAGCTACTAAACTACTCGCCACTCGACTAAATTACTAGCCTAGTGCGAACGAGCCTTGAGGGATGACGAAGGAAAAGGAGCTTTTCGTCATTTCCATCGTATATGCGCCCACTAGAGGCGCTACTTGTAGCCTGATTTACACACGTCTTGTAAAAAAAAAAAAAAAAAAAAAAATGTAATTTTGATTTCAAACCATGTTCATTAAATTTTATAGATTTTGTTTTGTTTATGGCTTTACGCTTCGTCGAAGTCGAGGTTATTAGAGGCGGGAGAGGAATGGGAACAAGGAACGGGAAGGAATTGGGCCATTCGTTTTGAAGAAACCATCCCTGCATACACCTAGAGTGATTTCGGGAAACCATAAAAACCGAAATCTGGATGGCTGGACTGGGATTTGAACCCGAATCGTACCAAATGTTAGCAATCACTCACCGGGCTTGGTTTTCTGCAACTTAGGTTACAAAGTTACATGTGTAAGTCTCACCATAGAGTATCGATGAAATATCCAAGCGAATTATTTTATTCATCGCACTGGTAGTGTTTTAATTCCCCCTTCATAAAAAGAGTATTGGAAGTGTCCGTAACCAATTGCCCACAAAGTCTTGTAGCATTTTATCGTTGAAAAATACATTTCGACCAAAATCATTTCTGAGTGGTTTAACAACTGGCAGTGACAAATGTGGACTACAGGTCGGAGGATCCAAAGTTGTATAGTGCAGTTGTTCCAATTTCGCCTCCGTAGAAGCAGCATTATGGGTCCGAGTGCTATAGTACAAAACAAGACGCTGCAGAAAGGAATCTATCGTCTTTTGGACCAATAAGCCTCTCTAAACTTAGTAGTATTCAGCATCAACAATTCATCGTCTTCTTTAGTAAGGTCTGTCTACAGTGTGACGATCGTTATTATGAGAAGACATGCTTTAGTAAAGTTAAAATCTACTTTCTGCCTTTCACACACAAAAAAGACATGCCAGTTGTACGTTTGCGGCTTCGAAAGAGTATCATTGCCAATTTGTGCACTCAATACGCGAAAAACTTCTGTCAGTTTGACACCTTCTTGTTCTGGAAACTTAATAATTATACACTGCACTATGGGCACATGAACCTGTTTACTGATCATGATAATAAGAAAACAAAGGACTGTATAAACAATCGCATAGCATTCAGAGTGCCGGCGAGTGTTAAAGAATCGCGCACCTATTCAAAAACTCTCGTTTATATTTGATCGGTCTTCTTATACAGTAAGTTATTAGTCTGTCACATAACGGTATAACATAGTAATAACTATTTACTTTTTCGACTTTTTATATGTGATTAATTGAACGATAAATTACAACAGAGAGCTGCAGAGGTAGTATGGTAAAGAATGGAATATTATTGGGATCCAAAAAGAGAGTGCATACCTTTAAAAGGCTAAGGTAACACATAACATAAAAATACTAGCTTCGCTATGAGATCCGATCATTTCCCACCAGTGAAATAGATTACTTTTGACCAGTAACTGCAATGTGCGTATTCTACTATTACTATTACTCCGTGATTCACTAAAAGTGTTTGGCGGAGGGTGCATTGCACCTATCAGGAAAGGTAATGGTTTGGAAGGGATATACGGGATATGGCAGGTGGCGCCCATGGGATATTGTGAGGAACCATCCCAGCATTCGCCTGGAGCGATCTAGGGAAACCATGGATAACCCAGATCAGGATCGAAGTCTACAGTAGACTTTATGTTGAGCCATTAGTATTACTAGCAGTAACGACGAGAGGAGCATAACTGCCTCTGTTTATCACAAAGCTCTCCAGAAGTGT